>JAIUZE010066798.1:0-81326 GCA_022085475.1 Heliosperma pusillum
ATTGCCTATTTATCCTTATTGTATTTCACATGTATATTCATATATGCATGATTTTACTTTTGTATTTCCTTCTATGTACGTTTATTGTGATATGGCTGGGAGAACCCGGAGTTACTCCCCACTGACTGTGGCGTTCATGTTTTTCATGGATGAACAGGTTGCTTGATTGGATGGCTTTTTGCTTGTGGTATTTTGGGTTCGGGTGTGAGCTAGCGGGCGTTGTCCCTGGATGAATCACCTCTAGACGATTTTAGATAGTTGTTAATAAATTTGTCTTTTGTTAACACTTTGAGAGACTACGTCTCTTGTGGTATTTTTATTTAGTTTGTAATATTTTGACACTCCTCGTATTTTTATATCTTGCATGTATAAAGGTTTTTAAAATACCGTATTTCCGCTATATAATTCACATGCCTGTATGTTTTATTTTCCGCATTCGCGAGGGTTGTCACACTCTCGATAGTATTAAGACCACTCGCTAATGCGTCTTATTCAAATCGCAGTATTATGACTTTTCATACTATAGCCGCGAAAGAGGTTTTGTACAGGACATGCAACCATTGCATCGGTCATTATCTTGCATATGTTTATTTTACCTTATCTAAATAAAGTAAACTCAATAACACGCGTTTGATACATAAATCAAATGTACTCTTTGTTTCTTCATAAGCAACAAAGTATATAGTGTGTATAGGTTTGATTTTTCAAACCAAGCACTCTATTTGATGCTTCATAAGCAACAAAGTACTCATTTTTGTTGTAATATTAGTCATAGCAACGTGCTTGAAACCATTTCAGCATGCAATTACTTTTCATCTAAACAAAATGTGTCCAGATTACAATCGGGAACCATACTTGTCTATTTGAAGTTGATATCAATGTAACACGCTTACAATGATTACTTCATCACAAGAAGAACACTTTCTTGGTTCTTTAATATGAATATTTTCACATGTTATTCATAACAGTCACAAGGACTAGATCGGTATTCTACTCGTCATACGAACGCATAATAAATTAAACAACATTTTTGCTAATAAGTCTCCACGAGACAACAAAATGTCGTTTCTTGAATACGTATGTCAACTACATACCAATCATAAAAGAGAGTTTACTCCCACTAGTTTCCATGTATACACAATACTCTCATCATCTCAAAGAAATCAAAACCATTTTGAATTACTTTGTTGAGATCGAAGATTCCAACTTTTAGATACTTGTTTCGGTCTATAGATAAACCTTTAAAACTTTTTCATTTACCTAGCGCACTATAATTACATGAATATTAAGATGTGTCTTACACAACTTATTGCATATTTACATTTAATGAAAACTATATTATTCACGTACACCTCCTGTCAAACTCATCTCATGAATAATGACATTTGCTAGGAGAATCCAAACACTATATAGTTGTGACACCACCGGGTGTATCAATCAAAGTCCATACTTTGTAATGATACATGAAACCATTTTGGATTCATGGCCTCAAGCTATTTTACGCTTTTAGAGTTGGAGCCTATCATTGCTTCATTTAAAAGTCAAACTTATGCGGGGCATAATCACAAGTGATACATCCATGAACCTTCATGGATTTTACCTATCTCCTTCAACATTTGAAGAAGAATCATGCGATTCTTTACCTTTCCAGGATTATTCTATTCCCACTATTTCTTTAGAGACACAATTCTCATTAAAGAATCATTCCAAGTGACAAACACTTTGTACTGGAATGAAGGGTAGATTTGATATTCTATCTTAGAATACCTCGTAAAGTATATGTAAGAAATTCGAGACTAAATTTCAGAAAACTGTTTTCTTAACATTTTAAAAGTCTCAAATATCAATAAAATATAATAGGAACCATTCCAAGCACATATCTTATATGTAATATATTTTCATTGACCTAGATAGAAACAATTTCAAAATTGTGTACCCAGATACTTTAGAGCACATAACTCAATAAATAACGAGATCTGCATTACTCATCATAGATAGAACCATATTAAAATAAGTTATTATTCTCTTATAAGACATAACATTCCACAATTATTAAGAAAACGCTCATCATCAAATATAAATAGTATGATATTTCCCATTTGGGTCTAACCCGCATGGTTATGTCTTTGGGACATTCCCAAAAGACCTCAAACTAACTTAGCTTGTGATTTCCTTTAAAGAAAACAATTTTTCTCTAATATTCTTATAGTGAAACTTACACTGTCTCATTAAGACTAGTAGTGAAACAATTTCATTACTATTATGATGATCATAAAAACTTGATTCAAGCTTCTCCTTTCGATCAAATCGAAAAATATTGATCGACTTCCTAAGTTGATCTCTTACTTCAATCTGATTCTATTTCAAACTTTTTAAAACAATCAGACTTTATGTTCATCATATGAACATATGCATAATTACTGAAAATAGTAATTACATTGAAGAATTATAATCTCATACCTTAGCAACATGACTTATTCAACCCACACATATCTGAATATGTGTGATCAAACTAGTTGGTCGCCCTCTTACTACAACTAGTTCGAGCACCTTAAATCCTTTTAGCATATAAACAAACTACACTTGCCTTAATTGATCCAAATCAATAAGGCCTAGAAATCCATCATCATGGAACTTCTACACGTGTTTCTCGTTTCATGGTTCATGATATAGTGTCATTTCACCCTACATTTTCACCCCTTTTTGTCTCGTTTTGCTTGCCTTTAACGCTCCCTAAGAGCGTTTCTAAGTGTTTTACCTTCTTCTAGCATATTTCTCGCTTTTATCGTGTTTTTTTAGGTAAACCGTCATTTGAGGCGATTTCTACCTAGTTTTGATCAACAAAGAAGAAGGTGAATCACTCGGAGGACCCACGGCATACGTTGGGGCCTCACATACCCTTGGGGGCCCTACTCGATGCGCCAAAGCCCTCCCGAGTCAAGGCAAGCGAAACCGGGAAGGAAGTAACAAAGTCAAGCAAAGGAAGAGGGACAAGAAAGATTTCACGGGTGTGAAAGGCATCTCACGGTCGTGAGATGCCTTTCCAAGAAGTTGGTTTATCGAGCATTTCAGCTCACGGTCGTGAAAGCTAAGTCACGGTCGTGAAACTTGTTTCACGGTCGTGACTTGTTCGTGAAAGAAGACCTTGCTCTGCCATTAATCTCACGACCGTGACTTGGAGTTTCACGGTTGTGAGACGTGTTTCACGGCCGTGAAACCCATTTCACGGTCGTGACTTTGCCAGTCCATGAAGCTTTTCGAGGCCCATCTTTCCTTCATTTTGTAAACCTATAAATATACCCTCTTATGTAATTAAAGGGCACGAAACCCTAGATCTAAAACCCTCATAGAATTAGTATTTAATCTTGTATTAATCTTCCATAATTAAGCAAATTAGTTGGTTAATTAGTAATTTCGACTTGGTTTAGTGTGGAACTTGGTTTATATTCAAAGATTTGTGACAAAATCTTGGTTATTGATATCAAAGTTCTCATCTTTCTCTAAGTTGGTACAATTCCTTTACTTAATCTTGTCTTTAATTAAGTTTTCATTTCAATTCTTGTTATCTACTCATTGTTAATTAGAAAATATTTATTGTTGTTGATTTCCTTTTGCAATCCCTAGTTAATGTTGTATTTCCTTTGAATATGAGTGAGTAGTAATCTTGCTAGGGTTATATGGGGGGATTATGGGTTCTAGTATGAGTTAATGTGTTCTTGTTGGGGGTTAATAGTTGATTATTGTCTTGTCTCCATGCTATGCTTATAACATGTTTGATGAAATGCCTACTTGAGTTTGCATGATTCTTTCGCTTGTTTCGAATACCATAAGATCGAAAGTCGTGGTTTTTCGTAGAATCGCTAGTTTGGCAAGCCGTATCTAGTGACGCGATAGCTAGTTAGAGTCGGTTTGAGGAGGAATTGTAAGAACGAAAGCCTCAATTCACTTTCTTAAACTAGATGACATTTCAACTATTAGACCCGGCTCTTTCACTCGATTTTACTACCCATATGAACCCACTCACCCTAGCTCTCCCTCTTATTTGATAAAAATCCAATCTTTCTAGTCTTAGACTCCTTTTGTCCTTTTTATTTGCTTTTAATTGTTGTTATTTAGTTTAGTCAACAAATCCAAACCCAAATTACTTTGTGACTTGCAAGAGACTTTAGTAGACTTTTAGATCATCTCTAGACACCAACCGTCCCTGAGATCCACACTCTTATTACACCACTAAAACCTACTCCAAAATGGCGCCGTTGCCGGGGACAGTGTATGTTTAATTTGATTGTTTTTAGTTTGCTTTAGTTTTTTTTGCCTCTTGTCTTGAGAAACCTAGTTTCTCGAGGCATTCTCACTGTTTACATTTAGTTTTCTTGTATGCCCAGGCGAGCTCCCCCAAAGGATCAACCTCCAATCGATCCCGAGATCGAAAGGACCTTTAGGAGACTTCGCAAAGTCTTCAAAACCGCAAATAGAAGCTCTTCTTCGAATCCGATTACTACAACGGAGGAGCCTCTACCTTCGATTGAAGAAAAGGAAATCCGGGAAAGTAACGAGGTTGAAATTGAGCATCCAAGGGTAGAGAATTGGGAGGGTCTTGTGCCGATCGCGGAATTTGTGAATCCTTTTGGAATCCCACCTACCATCCCACTTCCCATCCAACCACCCACTTTCCTAAGAATGCCTAAATTCTCATCTCACTCCATTCCCACGGAAGATACTCTTCCAAACACCACCCCCGTACCACAAAATCTAACCGGAAATTTCATTGCTAAAACCGCTTTTATCCAATTGGTGGAGAGGAACCAATTTGGAGGTATGCCAAGTGAAGACCCTCATTTACACATGGAGACTTTTTGTGATTATTGTGATGTCGTTTCTCAAACGGGAGTGACTCAAGACCAAATCCGATGGGTCTTGTTTCCTTTCTCTCTTATTGGAGCGGCAAAACGATGGTTGAAGAGTCTTGACAAGGTTGCTCTAGGTATTGACTCATGGAAGAAGCTAGCTCTAGCTTTTTATCAAAAGTTCTATCCACCGGAAAAGACAAATATGTTGAGAGCTAAGATAATCGGCTTCAAGCAAAGGGATGAAGAGTCACTCTATGAAGCTTGGGACCGATTCAAGGAGATCATTCGTTCTTGCCCTCACCATGGTTTGAGTGAGTGGTTCTTGGTACAACAATATTGGAATGGACTTTATGAAGATGCTAGAGGGATCTTGAATATGGGATCAAATGGAAGGTTCACGGAAGTAGATGATGCTCAACCTTGGGCACGAATAGAGGAGATGGCGGCTCATAACTCACAATTTAGTAGGCCAAGACAAACTCCTAGGGGAAAGCATGAGGTGAGCTCCGTCACTCAAATGGGAGCCGTCTTTGGAGCTCAACTTAGCTCTTACATGGAAGCAATGAACTTCAAAATGGACCAACAAATGGCTCTATTCCAACAAGCTCAAAGCTCATTAACTCAACAACCTATGCAACAAGTGAATTCTATGGTGATGGCACCAAGCTTACCTCAAGGGGTTTGTGAATGTTGTAGAACATTTGGTCATGATCCTCAAGAATGTAGAGGATCCGTGGAACAAGTGAATGCCTTTCAGTCTTATAGGCAAGGAACTCCCTACTCCAACTTTTACAATGAGAACACAAAGAACCACCCAAATCTCTCATATAAAAGCCAAAATTTTCAAAACCCTCAACCACAACCATATGTTGCTCCACCCATGAGAAACAATCAACAAAACTTTCAAAGACCACAATACAATCAAAACCAACCTTCCTACATTCAACCACAATACAACCAAAATCAATACAACCCACCACCACAAAATCAACCTCCCATGCAACCACAAGTTGGGGATCCAAACTTGGACATTCACAAAGCGATTCTCCAATTGCAAAAAGACAACCAAGACAAAGATATTATCATCAATAACATCCTTGCCCACAATAAAATGCTTGAAACTCAAGTGACCCAAATAGCCTCGGGGAGTTCCTCTAGGGGAAAGGGTCAATTACCTCCTCAAGGTAACCCACCTAGAAATGAAACCGCCAATGTCATATATTTGAGGTGTGGAAAGAGTTATGAGGGACCAAGAATGCCAATTGAAGATGATAATGGAGAGGGAGACAAAGTGGAAGATGGTGGACCAATTGAAAATGAAGTTGTTGAATTGGATGACAAGGAGGAAGAGTGCTCTTCGAGTGAGCAAGTTGTTGTTGAAAAGAATGATGATGTGGTAACAACGAACAAAAAGGTTGAGGAGCCTATTTTGATAAGGCTAACTTTTCCTTCTAGACAAGCCAAAACAAAGCTTGACAAGCAATTAGGCAAATTCATGGATATTGTCAAGAATTTGGAGGTCTCCATTCCATTCACCGACCTCATCACTCAAATCCCCGCCTATGCAAAGTTCATAAAAGACATCCTTACAAGGAAGAAGTCATTGAGTGGAGTTGAAACCGTGGCATTCACCGGTGAGTGTAGTGCGTTTCTACAAAACCCAACCCCTCCAAAATTGAAAGATCCGGGTAGTTTCTCCATCCCATGCACCATAGGCAACCTAACAATTGACGAGGCCTTGTGTGATTTGGGAGCTAGTGTGAGTGTGATGTCATATTCCGTTTGTGAGAAACTTGGCATGGGGGAACTTAAATGCATAAACATCACACTCCAAATGGCGGACCGATCTACAAAGCAACCTTTGGGTGTATTGGAGGATGTCCCGGTTAGAATTGGGAAGTTTTTCATTCTGGTGGACTTCATAGTTCTCGATATGGCGGAGAATTCTCAAATCCTCATTATTCTCGGGAGGCCATTCTTGCACACCGCCGGAGCGGTGATTGATGTGAAACACGGGAGGCTAACCCTTGAGGTGGGAGATGAGAAAATTACATTCAACTTGCAAAATGCCATGAAAGCTTCAAATCTTGGAGAATCTTGTTATTTCATTGATATCATCGATGCATTTGTTGAAGAAGTGTCACCTAGCTTCTTTATGAGGGACCCTTTGGAGGCTATCTTGACTTTGGAGCCAAGGGATATCATGGATGAGCTACATGGGTTTGAGTTCGACTTACTTGAAGCAACTTTGGAAGGAGAAGAGCTTGATGAACAACAACGTTTAAGACTCGAGTCTATCATCCAAACCTCTTGTGCGGTAGATATTGCGGTAGAGGTACAAGCTCCTTCTCTTAAACCCCTTCCTTCTAACTTAGCATATGCTTATCTTGATGAGTCGAAGTTCAAACCTGTGATCGTAAATGCTAACCTTGATGATAATCAATTAAATGCATTGTTGTGTGTTTTGAGAAAACATGAAAAAGCTATTGGTTATAGCTTGGATGATTTGAAGGGGGTTAGCCCGGAATTGTGTATGCATAGAATTCACATGCAAGATGACCATGAGCCAAGAAGGCAACCCCAAAGAAGACTAAACCCCACCTTACAAGAGGTAGTCAAAGGTGAAGTCATGAAGCTACTTGATGCCGGGATCATCTACCCAATCTCTTACTCTGATTGGTTAGCCCCGTGCAAGTGGTGCCAAAGAAAGGTGGCACCACGGTAGTGAAGAATGATAAAGATGAACTAGTGCCTACTAGGGTAGTGACGGGATGGAGAATGTGCATAGACTATAGGAGGTTGAATGCCTCAACAAGAAAAGATCATTTCCCCCTTCCCTTCATTGATCAACTCCTAGAAAGACTTGCCTCAAACAAGTATTTTTGCTATTTAGATGGATACTCGTGATTCTTCCAAATAACAATCGACCCAATTGACCAATATAAGACTACATTCACATGCCCTTATGGCAATTTTGCCTATAAGAGAATGCCCTTCGGTCTTTGCAATGCCCCGGCTACATTCCAACGATGCATGATGAGTATTTTTTCCGACTACATTGAGTCTATAATGGAAGTTTTTATGGATGACTTTAGTGTGTATGGGAAAGACTTTGATTTGTGCTTGCATAATTTGTCTTTGGTGTTGGAAAAATGTGAAGAAGTGAGTCTTGTTTTGAATTGGGAGAAATGCCACTTCATGGTAAATGAAGGGGTAGTTCTTGGTCATCTCATCTCGGAAAAGGGTATCCAAGTTGATAGAGCTAAGGTCACCTTCAAACCTCAAAGGGGTGAGAAGCTTCCTTGGTCATGTCGGCTTTTATCGCCGGTTCATCAAGGACTTCTCCAAAATTGCTAAACCACTTACACAACTTCTCCTCAAGGATACCCCTTTCCATTTTACTAATGAGTGTGTTGAGGCATTTGCTAGGATAAAGGAAGCTCTTATCTCGGCCCCGGTCTTGCAATCCCCGGATTGGGAATTGCCATTTATTTGAAGTGATGTGCGACGCAAGCGATTATGCCATTGGCGCGGTTCTTGGCCAACGGAAGGATAAAGCTTTGCATGCCATCTACTATTCTAGCAAGACCCTTGATGAAGCACAAGTTAACTATGCAACAACGGAAAAAGAACTTCTTGCTATTGTTTATGCTCTTGACAAGTTCCGTTCATATTTGATTGGCTCCAAAGTCATTGTTTATACGGACCATGCCGCACTTAAATATTTGCTTGCCAAGAAAGAAGCTAAGTCCCGCCTCATTAGATGGATCCTTCTCTTACAACAATTCGATTTGGAGATAAGAGATAAGAAGGGTGCGGAAAATGCGGTGGCGGACCACTTATCCCGGCTATGCTACAATGGGAGTAAAGATGACATGCCTATCAATGATTCATTCCCGGATGATTTTCTCTTTGCCATTAATGAAACCATTCAAAATCAAGCACCTTGGTTTGCGGACTTTGCCAACTACATTGTGGGTGGTGTTCTTCCACCGGGCATCAACCACAATCAAAAGAAGAGGTTTTTGTTTGAAGCTAAGAGATATTTTTGGGATGATCCTTTGTTGTTCAAGGAGTGTGGTGATGGGATATATAGAAAATGTGTTCCTCAATGGGAGTATGAAGATATCATGAAAGGATGCCACTCCTCTCCTTATGGAGGGCACCATGGGGCAAGAAAGACCGTTGCAAAAATACTTCAATCCGGGTTCTTTTGGCCCTCTATGTTCCAAGATGTTAAGCACTTTGTCCAATGTTGCGATGCTTGTCAACGCACCGACAACATCTCTTGGAGGAATGAGATGCCCCAAAGGGTAATTCTTGAGGTGGAAGTGTTTGATGTATGGGGAATAGACTATCAAGGCCCCTTTATTTCTTCAAAAGGGAATAGGTACATTCTAGTGGCCGTAGACTACGTGTCCAAATGGGTTGAGGCGGTGGCTTCCCCTACCAACGATGCCAAAGTTGTCATCAATTTCCTAAAGAAGATCATTTTCCCCCGGTTTGGAGTACCTAGAGCTTTAATAAGTGATGGAGGCAAGCACTTTCATGAAAAACGACTTGACTCACTACTCCTTAAATACGGTGTTCATCATCGTACCGGTTTGGGGTATCATCCCCAAACAAGTGGGCAAGTAGAAATCTTCAACAAAGAAATCAAATCTATCCTTGAAAAAGTGATCTCAGAGCACCGTAAAGATTGGAGTTCAAAGCTCGACGGCACACTATGGGCATATAGGACGACATTCAAAACTTCTATTGGAATGTCGCCTTATAAGTTGGTGTATGGCAAGTCTTGCCATTTGCCCATAGAGCTCGAATACAAGGCATATTGGGCGATCAAAGAACTAAATCTTGATGCAAAACTGAGCGGTGACAAGAGATTACTCCAATTACAAGAGCTTGAGGAGTTCCGCCTCAAATCTTATGAAAATGCCCAATCTTACAAGGAGAAGACCAAACTCATTCACGACAAGAAGATCCTCAAAATGGATCTCTAATGTGGAGACAAGGTTCTTCTTTTCAACTCAAGGTACAAGCTATTTCCCGGGAAGCTCAAATCCCGGTGGTCGGGACCATTTGATCACTGAGGTAGGGAGATATGGGGACTTCGAGTTGGCAAGCAAAGATGGCCAAAGGTTCAAAGTGAATGGGCAACGAATCAAGCTCTACAAGGAAGGTTCTCTCATCGGGGTAGTCGAGGCTTTGTACCTCAAGCCGACTACCCTTCATTAATTCTTGAACAAGAACGGGTTTTGTGAAGTCCCCCAAGAATCACAAATTTAATATTTCTAACTTATTTTACTAATGCTTGGTATATATTAGTTTGCATGGAAATTGGTTAAATTGACGATAATGAGGTCGAATTTTTGTTTGGCCAATTGAATCATTAATTAAATCAATTTCCCATTACTTAGTTAATTTTGTAAATTTTTAGTGCAATTTTTGTCAATGAGAGTGTGAGGGAGGGATTTAATGTGGTGTGTGATTGTTTTGTAAGATGAAATGAAGGAAACATGGCGGAATGCTAATGAAGAAGCGAGAAATCGAACAAGAGTGAAGAATTTGGTGCAAAAAGTCGAAATGAGCCAAGTCACGCTCGTGAAGTTTGAGGTCACGCCCGTGAAAATTGAAGCAAGCCAAAGAAAACACGAGAAATCCATTTCACGACCGTGAAAACTATCTCACGATCGTGAAGGTCATTTCACGGTCGTGAGATGTTGACACGGAATGCAGTAGCTTTGCAAAATCATCTCACGGTCGTGACTTAAAGCTTCACGGTCGTGAAGACTATCTCACGCTCGTGACCACTATTTGACGGTCGTGAAACGCAATAAACCGTGATTTTCTTTGTTTCTTCACTTCCTTCTTATCCTTTCCTTATCTTCTTCATTAACAACACAAACACAATCCCACAAACCCTTATCTCACTAAAAAACTCAAAACTCCCTCAAAACTTCATCAAATCACCTCAAATCTTCTCCAAATTGCTACAAAAACTCTTCTTCTTCAATTATAAACACAAAAAGAACCATTCTTTCACCTTACAAACACCAAAAAACTCAAAAAAATCAATTTTAAAACCTAGGGTTTCAAAAATCCGAATTTGGGGATCCATTTTTTGGGTTAGTTTTCAAGCTTTCTACTTCAATAGAAAGTGGTTTAGGGGTTAATTGAAGGTTTAGCAAGTGTTTGTAATCGTTTTTAGAAGCTTTTTTTAGCAATTTTTCTTTTTGAAAAGCTTGTGTTCTTTGAACAACAATTGTGGGACAAGGGAGAGGCAAGGCAGCAGCATCAAGGACTACAAAGAGAAGGAGGGGAAGCGGGTCCAACAACCCAAACCCGGACGAAGATTTAGAAATCGAGCAACTTTCGGGTTTTTCGGAAGTCGTCTTTGAGACGGACGCTCATAGACAAGCCTTTGCAGGGATTCTAGGGTTGGAAATGGAGCCTACCGTCTTTCTATGCCACGACGTCATACGTGGTTTAGGCTTGACGGAACAGATGCAGACTTTTTTCGCATCTACAGGTATGACTACTTTGTTTTCTATGCATGAGCTCTCTTACCGGAGTCTCACGCTTGAATTTTTGAGTAGTTTAAATAGTTGCGTGAATGCTGAAAATAAGCCTTGTTTTAGTTTCCGTCTTGCCAATACTTCGCATCTCGTCCCCATGGTTGACTTTGCTGCTATATTGGGGTTAGAATTCCCTTCTAGAAGGGATTCTGAGGAGCCTAAGGGATATAATTTAAGCCCGCTTTGGGAGGCCTTAACCGGGAGGGTTTTGGCCGATTTCCATCGGAATTCGGCCCTCTTAATTCACCACTCTGTGCCCCGTTTTTGGCACAGGTTAGTGTCAGGCACCTTCCTCTGTCGGCAAGAGCCGAACGACCTAACCCAGCTTGACCTGACCCTCTTAGAGTCGCACATGAATGTGCAAGGGTCGAGGGAGACCTTCACCTTTCGCCTTATGAATGAAATTTTTAGGAGGTGGAGGAAGTTGGGAAAGACCACCGTAGCGCGTAAACAGACGGTGGTCATGGGGGGTTTGGTAACTTTTCTGGCTAAGCACTTTGACCCCGACTTCAATAATGATGGGGCCTACGAGGCTTTACCCGGGGGGACACTTCTAGACGAGACTTCCCTAATCCACTCAAATTGGATTAGGATTGACCGGGCTAAGGGTTATCTTTGGGTTATCAAGGATGCCACACCCTTTTACCTACCTTGTCATATACTCCCGCCTTTCACACCTAGGGACAACACCATGGAGAGGCGACCCAGCTACCTGCTACCGGTGACGATGGCAGGTGGTAGAGCCTCTTCTAGTGGCACTAAGGAGGAGGGAGAGTCTCCCCAGCAGCCTCGACCCCAACCCACACCTACACCGAGTCATAGTGCTCCTCAAGTAACATTGCTTGTTCCCCCTTTTCTCCTACCACATTTGCAAGCACCTTACCCCCCACCCAGTTATGTGAATATTCCCCCTACCCCTTTGAGTACCAGGGGTATGTTCACCCCGACCCTACCATCTCCCCCCAATGTGACTACCTGACCGGTCTCATGCAAAACATGCATTTGAACATGCGTGAAGACCGGTTAAACAATTATTATGCCTCATACCCCAACTATTATTTGCTGGCTAACCAAGGGTACATTGACCCGAATGGTTTTTTGCCAAGCTGGGCACAACGTGATGTGTTGTTCCCCAACCTTGGAAACCAGGGAGGGGTAGGCGGCATGGAGACCGGGGGAGACCAAGGGAATCGGGAAGAGGGTGGTGGTAGTGGGGGGCGGGATGAGGATGAGGATGAGATGGAGACCTTTTGAGGAGGTTTTGTGTTTTGTTTGATAATTGGAAGAGTCGGAGTGGTGTCTAGGTGGCTTGTTTAGCATCTACCCCCTCCCCTCTAGTGTGTGTTTCCTTCTCTCCTCTCTTTGATTGATATGAATTGTTTCTTTAACATGTAAGTTTTTTGTGTTGTGTTGGTTGGCCTCGGTAACATTGGAGGCGGGTGTCCATTCCATCGGAGACCAATCTTTTGCTCCTTCTTGAAAAATCCAAAATGACAAACCACATGCATTGCATTTAGATAATTCTCATGCATCACGTAGTTGCACTTTTAGGTGCCATTTTTGGACTTTCCCGTGGTTGGTACCCCCATGAAGGGCATTGCATTTATGCACTTTACCGCCGCGACGAGACTCCGATATGGCACACCTTGTTTTCCTTTTTATCTAGACTTTCTTGTGGGAGGTGCCCCCATGAGGGGCATTGCATTTATGCACATTACCACCGCGACGAGACTTTATATTAGCATATAGTTTAGCTTGCATTTACTTAGATCATGCACTTTGTAATATATCATTTTGCATTTAGTTTTAGGAATATTGATTAGTTCATGCATTTCATATAGAAATAGTTCATTTGCATAACTAACCCTCTTGTTTATATTGTTCATATGGTGAATATTCATCAAAAATCAAAAACCCAAAAACAAGTTTTTATTTTTCGAAATATTTAAAAACCCAAAAACATGTTCTTTTCCTTTTAGAAAACCATTTAAAATCCAAAAACATGTCTTTCTTTACTTTCAATAATCTCATTTCATACATTGAGGACAATGTTTGTTCCTATGTGGGGGATGGGAAACTATTTTCATAGTTTGAAAAATTTGAAAAAAAAATCCAAAAACATGTTTTAGTTTGCATTTAAAATCATTCAAAAATCCAAAAAAAATTGAAAAAGTTTGAAAAATTCTAAAAATTAGCTATTTGCATTGCTTTTTCTTCTAACCTCCATACATAGGTCCGCTACACATCGCTTAAGAGACTTATAGAAGGGATTAAAAAGACCGCCATGGTATGATCGTTCTTATTCCTTCCCCTTGTTTCTTTCTTTACTTCTTACCACATGAGGAGTTTGGAGGAATTGTTGATGATTGCGATGTGGATTTTGATGAATTGGCGGTTGTGTGACTTATGTGCTGTTAGGGAGTTTCATTAGATTAATTGTCACGTAATTCACTAGAGCATTTGCATTAGTTTGTATATATGTTGCTTAATTCTAGATCATGGCATATAGTTGCATTTAGGAGAACTTTTTAGAATGCCTAATTTGGAAATTGAACAAGCTTGGATAGACCCTTGTAGATACTTTTTTTTGCTTAGCACTTTGCCTATTAAAATAGATTTTGAAACACCTTTTAATGTGTATTTTTAGTATAATTTTCGCACCGTTTCCTAGAGCCTAGTCAAGGGCTTGCATTTAGCATCTTGACCATCCCCATGGTGTGAAAATTCCTTGGTGAACGCTTTCATACGTGACTCTCGAGGCCATGTAATTGTCCAATCATTACATTTCACTACATTTGACAAAAAGGAAACTTTTCTATCACAAGTCCAAAAATTGAGTTCAAGCACAATTGAAAAGAAAAGCTTGAATTTTGCATATCTTTGCCTTAGTCCTAGCTTAGGGAGTGCATATGGAGACTTCTAGGCTCTTCTAAAGTACCCTCAATACATATGGGGTCGCTCTCGATGTCGCTACGGCGAGGATTTGCCTATTGTTGGTCTCCGCCGCACACCTTTCGCTAGGCTACCTTGCTCTCAAAAGGCACCCAAATCAAGCAAAAATCAAAAAAAGAAAAAAAAAAAAAAGGAAATCACAAAACAATAACAAAAAGAAAAAGAAATCAAATAAGAACTCAAACATCTCGTTTCCTTACCTTTTTGATGATTACTCCAACGTTACATGGCTAAGAGGGGACGACCCTTCCTTTCACTTAGGTGAGAGGCGGAATTCCGATCCTACAGTGTCTTCTAACACCATGGGGCCCTCACTTTCCATCCCGCCTTATCACCCTTGACAAAGCTTTCTAGAGAACGTGAACGAATATACTAATTTTACACAATAAAGAGGTGATTTATTTCTATCTTTCTAGGCCTAGTTCTTTGTAAAACTAGTTAGTACATGGGAATTTGCATGCTTGAAATTTTTCTATTTTAGATGAATCCCGGCGCATGGATGAGGCATGTTGCCATTTGCTTTTGTAGATGCATTCTCAATTGTTTTGTGTGCTTCATTGCCTAGAATGCATCGGAGTTTTGGAAAGACCCCACTTGCCTTGCAAGAAGGTATCCTACCTCATGGGTGCCTTGTTGTGAGTTGAAGGGACGGAGCAAGGCCCGTTAACTGCCTTGTATCGGTTAGGTTTAGCGTAGTTAATTAAGGGTCTTGACTATTGTTCATCCTTACTCGGGACGAGTAAGGGTTTGGTTTGGGGAGATTTGATATAGTGTCATTTCACCCTACATTTTCACCCCTTTTTGTCTCATTTTGCTTGCCTTTAACGCTCCTTAAGAGCGTTTCTACGTGTTTTACCTTCTTCTAGCTTATTTCTCGCTTTTATCGTGTTTTTTTAGGTAAACCGTTATTTGAGATGATTTCTACCTAGTTTTGATCAACAAAGAAGAAGGTGAATCACTCGGAGGACCCATGGCATACCTTGGGGGGCCCACATACCCTTGGGGGCTCTACTCGATGCGCCAAAGCCCTCCCGAGTCAAGGCAAGCGAAACCGGGAAGGAAGTAACAAAGTCAAGCAAAGGAAGAGGGACAAGAAAGATTTCACGGGCGTGAAAGGCATCTCACGGTCGTGAGATGCCTTTCCAAGAAGTTGGTTCATCGAGCATTTTAGCTCACGGCCGTGAAACTTATTTCACGGTCATGAAAGCTAAGTCACGGTCGTGAAACTTGTTTCACGGTCGTGACTTATTCGTGAAAGAAGACCTTGCTCTGCCATTAATCTCACGACCGTGACTTGGAGTTTCAAGGTCGTGAGACGTGTTTCACGGCCGTGAAACCCATTTCACGGTCGTGACTTTGCCAGTCCATGAAGCTTTTCGAGGCCCATCTTTCCTTCATTTTGTAAACCTATAAATATACCCTCTTATGTAATTAAAGGGCACGAAACCCTAGATCTAAAACCCTCATAGAATTAGTATTTAATCTTGTATTAATCTTCCATAATTAAGCAAACTAGTTGGTTAATTAGTAATTTCGACTTGGTTTAGTGTGGAACTTGGTTTATATTCAAAGATTTGTGATAAAATCTTGGTTATTGATATCAAAGTTCTCATCTTTCTCTAAGTTGGTACAATTCCTTTACTTAATCTTGTCTTTAATTAAGTTTTCATTTCAATTCTTGTTATCTACTCATTGTTAATTAGAAAATGTTTATTGTTGTTGATTTCCTTTTGCAATCCCTAGTTAATGTTGAATTTCCTTTGAATATGAGTGAGTAGTAATCTTGCTAGGGTTATGTGGGGGATTATGGGTTCTATTATGAGTTAATGTGTTCTTGTTGGGGTTAATAGTTGATTATTGTCTTGTCTCCATGCTATGCTTATAACATGTTTGATGAAATGCCTACTTGAGTTTGCATGATTCTTTCGCTTGTTTCGAATACCATAAGATCGAAAGTCGTGGTTTTTCGTAGAACCGCTAGTTTGGCAAGCCGTATCTAGTGACGCGATAGCTAGTTAGAGTCGGTTTGAGGAGGAATTGTAAGAACGAAAGCCTCAATTCACTTTCCTAGACTAGATGACATTTCAACTATTAGACCCGGCTCTTTCACTTGATTTTACTACCCATATGAACCCACTCACCCTAGTTCTCCCTCTTATTTGATAAAAATCCAATCTTTCTAGTCTTAAACTCCTTTTGTCGTTTTTATTTGCTTTTAATTGTTGTTATTTAGTTTAGTCAACAAATCCAAACCCAAATTACTTTGTGACTTGCAAGAGACTTTAGTAGACTTTTAGATCATCTCTAGACACCAACCGTCCCTGAGATCGACACTCTTATTACACCACTAAAACCTACATCAGCTCAAAAGACATTGTTGTAAGCGTGTGAAACTTGGGTCATATGACTTGAACCCTTTGCATTACATGTTATAGATTAGATTGAACAAAACTAAAATTGTCTTAACCAGAAAAAGAACAACATTTGTTCTTTATAAAATATTAATTCAATTTATGTTTAAATATGAAAAGAATTAACATTCTACTAATGACATTGTATGAATAACTTTTATTCAAATCTAGTTTTGAACAATATAACATTCAAATGAATAAATTATACGCAAAATGCAACAACATTTGTTCATTATACACGTAGATTTATCACATTCCTTACCATGTCTCTACTACCACAGGTCATTACATCATAATGTAAATACCATCTTTGGTATCTTATACCTTATAGTAGAATATTCGTAGTAACTTTTACTTCTATAACATGCAATTCCAGTTTGAAGTCATACTTCAATAACTTTCGCAAATCTTCGAGACATTTCTATGAGCTACCTTTCCAATGCTATCTGTCATTACATTAATGACGATAATTACTAAATGATTTCCATACCTTTAGACATTGATCTTAAGGTAGCACTTGACAACGATTGTCCTTCCCTTTCCCATTATCAGTGTTTAAGCTCATATCTGAAAGCCTATTTGCTAATGAACTCAAAGAACATTAGTTTCTGAATCTTCTTGATACAAGGCTCGATTGTCTTCATCATCTTATGTCACTAAGTGAAAAATTTGCTTAATTTACGTGCCCAATTCATTATGAACTGACTGTAACTTAAGACATAACTGAAACAATTTCAGTCATCAACCTTTGAGAATAAGGATATCCAATTACTCATAAATTATCAATATAATTATGTCATAATAATGACGAATGAAGTAACTGGATCATCCCACATATTTTTTCTCACTAAGCGGGAACAATTCCATTATTTTAGACAATTGACATATATGGTACGAATTGTCATCTTTATGACTTTCACTATATAGTCTAAACTATACATTAGCATTGAATATGGTTCGCTAGAAATTCTCTTTTGAAGATAAACCTCACTTTGCATGATTGAGAACAATTCTCAAAGAAACCAATCTATGAATTTGAACAATTCAAACGCATTTGAAAAACATGACATCAATGACATCTTACAACTATCAACATATGCAAAACTAAAATCGATATATTAATAAACTGTGATTATCTTAACCAATTTAAGACACACAATTTGCACGACATTCTTAAACAATTTTAAGATAATCACTACACATAACCCTCATATGTGCATAGTATTCTAGGATCCCTAATCATATATAACGTGAGTGAGCTTTGGCTCATCGCCCAAATTACGCATATCAAGGTAGTTATCAAATGTCAATCGCATAAAATGCGACTCCTAGTCATCATGTAACATCTTATGTGACTTGACTATTTGCCCCAAAGTCCAAAACTGTTTTGATAACTTTGTTAAGTGTACCAAATCTCACGTGTGGATAACTGTTACCCACCTGCTCAGCTTACATAGAAGGAGTATTCTACTTTGGCAGACAATACTTCCAACGATATAAGTTTTTACAGTCGTTAATTTGGAAGGACATTACTTAATATTTTAATTGTGGGAAGTTGGAGTCAAACATGACAAATGTCCTAAGCATGACGCTAGTTCTCTTAAGAAAAATGGTATAAGGGAATCTAGCCGTTCTAATTTACACACAAAGCTTTAATTAATCATTAAACATCACATTATACAAATGTAATATACAAGCAATTGTAAATTAGAACAAGTCATGTTAAGAACTCCAAAAACGATTCATAATCGTCAACAATTCAAAATTGTAGTTTTTGAACATCTTATGCAAAAACGTAATAACATAGGTATCATGATCATATCATACTACGTATAAAACTAATAAAATTCAAAATTAAATCAATACAACCATTGTAACAATGAATCAACCAATCAAATTGATTAAATCACAAAACCAATTATGAAAAAACAAAAAATCATAATTTTAAATTAAAAAGCACCTGAAAGTCTAACAAGACGTCCGAATTTGGCTTAAAAACGTCGACCCTGTCATACAGTCTTGTTTAGAACGCCGTTTACACTCGAAAAACACTATTTTTCAGCCAAAATCCGACAATCAAAACTGATAAACAGTAACTCACCGAAACGCGCGTGAATAGTAACCGTGAATAATACCGCGTGAATAGAAACGCGAGAAGAGTAATTTTGCTTTAATCAAATTAGAGCATTACACACGTAATTAAACAATTTAATCACCTAATCAAATTAGGGTTTGTTACATATCTAATCTAATTAGATCCACTCAAATTGGGATTTTAAGACAATCTTAAAATTGGGTTTCCCACAATAAATTAGGGGTTTTCTTAAATTAATTAAATTAGGGTTCCTTCTAATCAAATTAAAGGAATTCATCATAATATCAAATATTACGATACAATACAACATCTAACATGATACAACCCTAAATTTAATATTTAACAACATGCAACAATTGTATACAATTGAACTAATTCAATTCAAAACTCCAATCTGGAAACTCAAGAGAAAACACAAAGATACAACCATTATATCTAAAGGTGCAACCTTTTAATCTAATACTTAACAATACATGTTCGCTCTGATACCACTGAAGGGTTCTGTAACAATTTTCAACAGATTTGAACTACAGAATTCCCAAGATCTCATGCATGTTAAGTATTAAGATTAAACAAAAGGTGATTAGCAAACTTACTTGGATGCGGAAGAATTCCAATAATATGCTAATAAAAGAAGTATAATAAAAACCCAAATCGCAGCTTCGTGAATAATAATATAATCCGTGAGACCGTCTCACAATAACGTCCCAAGTGTTGCGCCTCTACCGGTATCCACACAATATGAGTGTGTATGCTAGTACAAACTTTATGGGCAATTTTCTTCCCTCTTACTTCCCTTGAGATTTTCTGCTCTCTAGAAAAACTCATAATAAACACCTCCCTCTATATCTCTTTATATAGGGAGTTCAAGAGAATCCTAGACTATCTAGGATTGGGAAAGTATAATAAGAATAATAAATATTATTCTTATTCCTTTAATAATTAATCAATATTAATTATAATATTGCCCAAAACTCATCTAGTGTGTGACCCTGTAGGACTGACTAATACTACCCGAGTCCCAACTCATTTAGGACTCAGACTACAAGCGGCTCCTAGCAGAACATTGTAGCCACATAGAATTAATCAGTTATACAATATTACGGACATATGGGCATACTAACTCCTTCACCGGGCACCATTACTAGTTATTATTGAAAGCAAGAGACAAGCAATATCAAGCTTAAAGATAAGAAGCGGTTTTCATTGACTAGCACCTCTCAGAGAGGCTTATTTGATAGTTTTACTCTTGTAGCAGTGAACATTACATGTGCAGAATAGCGATACGTTTTCTAAAAGCCTAAAAACGTATCTTAAACATAAAACTAAGCTCCAATATTCGACATGCAGGAAGTAATCATCGAGTACTACTTGAATATAAAAACAGAAATGAAAATACATAGAGGCATGAAAGAAATATAAGAAGTCGAAGTGAGCGGATCGGGAGCGCAAATATTGAGGATTTTGCGAATCCATACACGCAGCACATAGTGCGCCCCTATTAAAAGCATGTTTGACTCTATCAATCAAACAGGCTTGACATAAACGGAAACAGATACAAATGCACTCTTAGAAGAGGCGCATCACTTCATGCGCCCTTTCTAAGAGGCTATTTGGCTTAGTTTTGCCAATTTCATCAATTCGCTAAGTTGTGTAGTTATGCAATCGGTTTTGATTGATTTAATTTACAAAAACACGAATGTTAATTTCAAATAAAACATAAGAAGGAATCGACCTTTTTATCTCATGACATTAATTATCAAGGATGATCAAATGATCGATTATTTGAGACGGGATTTTAATGAGAACGAAATTAGACTTGAAATTTGATTTGATATGTGCTGATTAATATTGACTATTAGATATTTAATGTATAAAATTGACAAATTAAATCAACTAATATTGATTATTAGTGATTTAAGACGCAAATAAAATAAAAGGATTATAACTCTGTAAAAGGTGAAATAATTGAAACTTTATTTGAAAAAATCTTGATTTTCCTAGGATTTGGAAAGACCCTCGAATCAGATTGAAATTTTGCACGCAAACCGAGGCAACAAAAGACAAAAACAAGAACAAAAGTCACTTTAAAATAGGCACATCATGTGGTGCGTCCCTTCTAAGAGCCTTTAAGGGTCTGAAAGTTTAATCCATGTTTTAAAAGAAAGATTAAAGACGGTTTTGATACATGCGATGTATATACGTGTAAAATAACATATGAAGGTAAATAAATCAGAATTAAAAGGGGTTTAACACCCTCAAACTTAAATGTTTAACGTCGCGAGAATACCTAAGTCGGCCTTTAGTGGTAACTCGTAGACTTATGCAAGGAAAGTGCCCTTGAGATCAATCAAGGATTATAGCTATAAAAAAGAGTGACTAATCGTGTTAAGTTTGTCAAATAAGGTCGTCTTTGCAAAACATGACGGGAACTCATTAGGAATTGAGCTAAAGAGGCCGAATGATCAACCTCGTAAATGTTGATGAGCAATAACAAGGTCTTAGAATGCAAACAACGAGAAGAATACTTAAGGGCGGACACTCACGTGCTGAATATGGAGAGAAGAGTTCTCTATTTATAGCACAAAAGGTGAAGAGTACTACTCGGATTGTACGTAACAACAAAGAATAGCCTCTTAGAAGAGGCTCAACACTGACTGTGTCACTTAGAAGAGGCGCAACAGTTTATGCGTCTGTTCTAAGGAGATTACCTCTTGTAAGAAAAACACGCGTTATTGCGGATTCCAAGGGAAAGGGATAACGTTTTATCTTATTAGATAAAGATCGATTTGTGCGTCGAACTCTTAGCATAATAAAATATTACTTGACGGTTTCCAAAATATCGAGACAGAATGATAGGGAGACGGTTTTTTTATCCGGACTCCGAATCGACTCTAATTAATCTCAAAACGATCGTATTGTCACGTAGATGACAATAAAAGGGGTGATAACAATGTTTGATATATCGTTTATTAACCAAATACACAAAACGTCATAAATCGCGACATAAAACTAACAAGCATGTCTGATTATCATCGGGTGATTTTTGGGAGGTACGACATGAGTGCAAAGCACGGGTGTCTACAGAACCACTCGACGCCGCTCCCTCCGACCATCCTACTCAGGCCTGAAGACCCAACAACCACTCATTCAACAACTTAACTCTATTGTAGAGTCTATTGATCGAATACGAAAGAGGGGGGTGAATTGAGTATTAAAAACTAGCCCCACTTTTTCGATTTATATGATATGTAATTAATTATTTGATCTTATGAATTAAAATCAACTAATTAATTAATCAAAGTAAGCACAAGTAACGAAATAACGAAAAGTAAAGAGAGTAGAGAGAGGCACACGGATTTTTGAAGTGGTTCAGTTTCACACGTTGAAACCTATGTCCACTATTCTCGATTAATAATTTTTAGTACCTTTCTACGGATTACAAAATTATCAACCCACTCGTATAATCAACACTATGATTATAACTCAAGGTGAGTATCGCTAAATACTCTATACTATCTTACGCTAATAAGAAAGTACAATATAACTCACACAGATTCCCGTTAAAGAATTGTAAGCTTATAATGATGTACTATTATCCAATAACGTATTTCACTCAAGCGATTGATAATAATTGATGCACGACTCTTTTGAAAAACAAACTCTAAAAATAATAAATATTTTGCTCAAAGGTTTGCTTTAAAACGATTTTGGAAAATCAATACAAGTAGTAGATGTGCCGTGTGATTTCGTGTATATGTCGTGTATTTTCCAATTAATATGTGAAGGAGTATTTATAGTAATAGAAGTATAGTAGATCTAAAACCCTAGCTTAATATTTAAGAAAGATATTTATCTTTAATATCATAAAATAATATTTGCTTTATCTTTTAGAAATATCTTTATCTCAAAATATTATTTGGTTTATCTTATAGAAATATATTTATCTTTATATCTCAAAATATTGTTGTAAAGATATAGTAGAATCCTAGATTAGGTAAACAAGGGAAACAACCTAAGGAGGCCGAAATACCCTAGCTCACGAAACCCTAGGAGGCACGCATCCCTAGGTGGCACAAACTAGGTTTACACGAAACCCTAGATGGCTCAAACACTAGGTGGGCTAATTAGGTTATCAACAAATTGAGATAGAATATATTAGAAACGCTAGGTAGCATGACAACCCATAAGTTGTATTACTAACCAATAGAATCTCATAAATATATTCTCTAATAAAACTTTTGATAAATATAAAAATACTCTTTCACTTTTGAAAACATTTCAAAACATTTTGTTTCCAAAATCATGCATCAACATTTATCATCCAAAGTCATAGGCTAAAGCTATAACTTTGAACATAAAATCTCTCGAATGGAATAGTTACCGAATGACGACCTATACTATCTAATCTTCACAAAGATCTTCAGTATACGGATCATCTCTTCATCTTGATCACAAAGACCCTCCATCTTGAGTCTTGTGCTATTTGAGGTAGATCATGCTTGAAGCGATTTTCATTAAAGTTATGCCTGGGTAGCTATAACTTTCATGTTCACTTCCAAAGTTATTCCTGAAGTTGTTATAACTTTGTCTCACAGACTTTGTCAAAGTTATGCCTAACTTTGATCTTTCTTCTCATAATTGTTGCTAGCTATAATAAGACTAAAGCACGCAATTACACGCATATGATATATCGAGTAAAACATATTATCACGTAAACACATGTCATTATCAAAACTATGAAATTGGTCCAACAAATTCCCCCTTTTTGATGATGACAAGTCTCTTATGATTTCCTCTTAACATAGTGCTTAAGTATGGTTCCCCCTCAACAAAGCACTCCAAAGTTATAGCAACTTTGATCGCAAGAACATAACAACTTAGCCAAAGTTATAACTAGAAAGACTTTAAGAGATAACGAGTCTTGACAAGGAGCAAGCTTAAGCAAAGACTCAAATCATATCATTTCTTTCCCCTCTTGGCATCATTGAAAAGACAAGAACAAGGATATGAAATGACTAGAATAACATACGTCAAGGCAAGAAATAGATATGCAGAATACGCAATATTAGACGATATATAACAAGCAAAATCAAATGTCAAATGTTAATTAAAAACTACAAACCACAAGAATATTGTTAATTGCCAAGTGGGCCGAATGGATTAGTAGTTTAAGAAACAAAACAAGCTAAGGTAAGAAGATCAAGGCTTTTTGGGTTGTCGGATGATGTTGGGATTAATGTAATCGGGTCGGGTGCGGTACTCGAGAGTAGAAAGACGATCAAGGCACGTCGACACATGAGTAGCTTGGGAGGTGAGGCAAACATCGAAGTTTCGAACCTTCAAAGAAAGAGCCTCCGTCGTATCAAGTATAGTGTGCAACCCCTCACGCATTTCCGAACCGCTTTTCACCAATGCACCTCCTTGGCTCACCAAGAATTGCATCCGATCCCTTTGCCTATACATCTCTTGTCGAATATCGACAACATTCCTCTCTAATTTTGCTAGGCAATCATCAACACCCGTCATCCAAGACCTCAACTCACTACTCACACCCGAACCGACATGGTCACGGGTAGAGCTAGTGTTCCCCATAGCCACGGTTTTTACAATTTTTTCAACAACCGCATCAATTTTCCTATCTTGCGCATCAAGGAGCTCCATTACTTTTCCCATAAACACATCCAATTTCGATTCAAGCCCCGAAAAATCAGCCACATTCGGTTTCACAACAACCGAACCACCTTTTGATTGAAAAACCAATTCTGGACCCAATGCCTCCACTTTCATAAATTTCAAGTAAGTATCATTCATATCATTCTTCAAATTAATGCCATTTTTGTACCTTCAAGCACCGAACCCGACTCGGTTTGGGTTAAATTGGGTGAATTTTTGTTGGGTTGTGGTGATGGATTGGTAGACATGCGAGGTGTTTGCGTTTTGTGGGGTAGGATAGTAAAAGGAATATAAGGTAATTATTTTTTAGATATGGTAAGGATAGGATTAGGTAAATAAAAAGATATGGTAAGATATTGTTATTGTCGAGATTTTCGGCCAAAATAAAATACATGGGTAGAATTTTGGTTCAATTAGGAAAGTGAATAAGATAGGTTTTGGCAAATATATATGTGGTTCATAATTCAATTTCCATAAAACACTTAATATGCAAGATACTCACGTAAAATATATAATATTAAACACAAATATACTAGCAATGAAATATGCGGACACAGTCATACAATCTCGTCTTATTCTAACCAGTCACGCAGGTTCACAAAATAAATATGACGAATTTAATTGCTACTGATTAAACCAATTTCCAACCGCAAAATCTCAAAACGTCTTCTTGCTAAGGCCTTTGTTAAAATGTCAGCCCATTGATTTTCAGTACTACAAAATTCGAGTTTAATGTTGCCCTTTTCTACATGGTCACGCAAAAAATGATGTCTAATGTCTATATGCTTAGTACGCGAATGCTGAGCTAGATTCTTAGAAATAATAATAGCACTCGTAATATCACAGAAAACAGGCATACAACCAACATTAATACCGTAATCACATAGTTGTTGCTTTAACCAAAGTAGTTGGGAACATACCAGCCCTGCAGCGATATATTCGGCTTCTGCAGTAGACAACGCCACCGAATTTTGCTTCTTTGAGCCCCAAGTAATTATGCAAGGTCCAACAAACGTAGCAAATCCAGATGTACTTTTTCTATCTAGAGAACATCCTGCATAATCTGCATCTGAATATCCTACTAGATCGAAATTACACTCAAGTGGATACCACAAATATAAATTAGATGTACCAATTAAATATCTCAAGATACGTTTAACTGCAATCATATGTGACTCTTTAGGACATGATTGAAATCTAGCACAGACACATACGCTGAACATAATGTCAGGTCTACTTGCAGTTAAATATAATAAAGAACCAATCATACCTCGATATGTAGTCTCATCTACGGACTTACCATTTACGTCTAAGGTCAACTTTTTATCAGTTACCATAGGTGTGTCCATTGGATGAGCGTTCTCCATACCAAATTTTCTGATTAGCTCCTTGACATATTTTTGTTGGTGAATCCTTATTCCTTTTTTGGTTTGTTGAATTTGCAATCCTAGGAAGAATTTTAATTCTCCCATCATGCTCATCTCGAATTCTGAGGTCATAAGATCTGAAAAGTACTTGCACAACTTATTGTTAGTAGAACCGAAAATAATATCGTCTACATAAATTTGAGTAACAAGTAAATCAGAACCTTCGGATTTTAGAAATAGGGTTTTGTCGACAGATCCTCTTTTAAAATTATTTTGTAATAAAAATTTTGATAATCTGTCATACCAAGCCCTAGGCGCTTGTTTCAAACCTTATAAAGCTTTATCGTGTTTAAAAACATGGTTTTGAAACTTGCTATTCAAAAATTCAGGAGGTTGTTCAACAAAAACCTCTTCTTCCAAATAACCGTTAAGAAATGCAGTCTTAACGTCCATTTGAAACAACTTCATTCCTTTATGAGCTGCGAAGGCGATGAGCAAGCGAATAGCTTCAAGTCTTGCTACTGGTGCGAATGTCTCGTCATAATCAATTCCTTCTTGTTGATTATAACCTTGAACGACCAATCGAGCCTTGTTACGAACTATAACTCCTGAATCATCCAATTTATTTCTGAATACCCATCGAGTACCAATCACAGTTCGATTATTTGGTCGTGGCACTAGATGCCAAACCTTATTGCGTTCGAACTGTTGAAGCTCCTCTTGCATTGCTACAATCCAGTCGGATTCTACAAGTGCTTCTTTGATGTTGGTAGGCTCTATGGTAGACAGAAAGGAATAGAATGAACAAAAGGTATTTAAAGTTCGTCTAGTTTGAACTCCCTTGTTCAAACTTCCTAGGATAGAATCCATAGGATGAGAACTCTTATATTTCCATTTCTTAGAGTTCCTAGGCTCATCATCATCTGATGAACTATCACTTTCCTCAAATGATTCAGAATCAAGATTGGTTCCCCCTGAGTTGGACTCTGGGGTTATAGCTGAAGTTGGTACAACTTCAGTTACACCATCTTGGTCCTGGTTCAAAGTTATAGCATCATCAACTATAACTTCAGTTTCCTTTTCCTTATTTTGAGAAGAGACATTCGTATCATCAACAATTGTCTCAGTTCTCTTTTCAAGGTCATTTGCGGATTTATCAAGTTCATCATTGATTCCTTCAATAACCTTTTCATTATTTTCTGGCACGTCTTCCCTTGAAAGGCGAAAGTCTGGATCATTCATGTCTTCTTCTTCATTCTGTTCAACTTGCTCAGGCACATTATCTTCATCAAATACAACATGAACACTTTATTCTATGCACAAAGTTCTTTTGTTAAAAACTTTAAAAGCTTTACTATGATTAGAATAACCAACAAACACAGCTTCGTCACTTCGTGGATCAAATTTGCTCAAATTACTTTTTCCATTATTATAGACAACATTTACTACCGAAACAACGAAGGTGAGCTATATAGGGTTTTCTCCCTCTTAAAAGTTCATAGGGAGTCTTTTTGAGAATAGGTCATAGCTCTATTGTGCACATAGCATGCAGTACTAATGGCTTCAGCCCAAAAGCTCTTAGGAAGGCCACTACACAAAAGCATAGTGCGGGCCATGTCCTCTAATGTTCTATTCATACGTTCCACGACACCGTTTTGTTGTGGGGTTCGTGGTGCAGAGAAGTTATGTCCTACACCATTCTCCCTACAATATTCTATAAAAGCTTGATTATCAAATTCAGTGCCATGATCCGTACGAATGGAAACTAACTTTTTATCATACTTGTTTTGGGCGAGCTTCATTAGTAATACAAACTCATCGAAAGTTTCATCTTTAGTAAATAGAAAGATAGGCCAAACATACCTTGAGTAGTCGTCGACTAGGACGAATACGTACCTTGATCCACCGCGGCTTCTGACTTTCATAGGTCCACACAAATCCATGTGTACCAACTCAAGTGGACGCTCTGTACTTACTACTCGTTTCGGTTTGAATGAAGATCTAACTTGTTTACAACGGGCATATGAGTCACACATCTTCTCTTGTTCGAATTTGATTGAGGGTAGACCCTCAACTAAATCCCACAATTTGAGTTTCTTTAAAATTGTTGGACTGATGTGTGCAAACCTCTTGTGCCACAAGCATGAATCATCCACAGTGACTTTCATGCACGTAAAGGAGCTTGTGGTGACTTTGTTTAAATCAATCATATACACGTTCCGTTTACGTAGACCTTCTAAGATAACATTACTAGTACCTTCAACTATGATACGACAAACATTTGAATGAAAGACGACTTTATTGCCTTTGTCACATAATTGAGAGATACTTAGCAAGTTATGCTTAAGACCATCTACCAGATATACATTATTTATAGCATGAGAAGAAGATATACCAATCTTACCTACACCGATTATATTGCCCTTCTTGTTGTCTCCAAAGGTGACCTTGCCACCGTTGAAGGGCTCTAGTGAAAGAAAAAGATTCTTGTTTCCGGTCATGTGTCTCGAACAACTACTGTCGAGATACCATAGATTATTTTCCTTCACTATTTTCTGCAAGAGAATCAAATACAGCTTTTAGGTACCCACGCTAAGTTGGGTCCTTTGTGGTTAGTGACTCTATATATTTGATCCTTCCTAACCCATACTTGTCTAACGATTCTTTTCTTCTTAGGATAGGGTTTGCTAGGTTTATTATAATGTTTGTTATTGTTGCGACGCACATTAGGTTTAAATGACTGCTTCTGATTCACATAAGGTTTAGATTTTGAAGGTACAGATGTGTAATCGAAAGCTATGTCATAAAACCACCTGAACTCATTATTTCTAACCTCATCACGTTGAGATTCAGGTTCAGACTCATTAACACTAGACACGTCATGTTCTTTGACAAAATCAGTTTGATTTTTGTTGTCGTTCACATATTTAACACAATTATCTTTAACATGACCGTTGTGACCACAATAATTGCAAATCAGATATTCTGAAAGATTGACATACTTCCTTCTTCTGAAATCACGGTCAGAAGGAGTGGATTTGCACTTATCATGGTCTCTACGACTATAGCATTCATGACCTAGACCCATCTTCATGTTATTGTTAGACTGTTACGTAAGGAAGTCTAAGACCTTCTGACTTCCTTCCCACTTATCATGAACTTTTCGTGCATGTAGGAGCAATTCCTTTAAAGACTGAATTTCTTTTTCACATGACGAATGGTCTACATTCGAGTCTTTGGAGGGATTGTTCTTTTTAAAATTTTCACGAAAATCATTGAAACGTTTGTTCAAGATAAGTTTCTCCTCATTATGTTGACTTTTGGCTTGGGAGAATTCAGCCTTTATATCTTTCAATTGCTGAGAAAGAAAGGAGTTTACTTTCTCGTGATCAATGATAACACTTTCTTTTGCCTTAGCATCAGATTGTAAAAGCTCATTGA
Organism: Heliosperma pusillum; assembly: GCA_022085475.1. Classification (NCBI taxonomy): domain Eukaryota; kingdom Viridiplantae; phylum Streptophyta; class Magnoliopsida; order Caryophyllales; family Caryophyllaceae; genus Heliosperma; species Heliosperma pusillum. The sequence goes on from JAIUZE010066798.1 coordinate 29,368, forward strand.
CTTTCTTCAATTCTAAAGTTATAGCTTCATTAGCTACAACTTTGGCTTGAAGATGCTTAATGTTGAGCTTTAACTCTGAGATTATAGCTTCATTAGCTATAACTTTAGACTCAAGAGCTTCTTTCTCAACATTTGTCTTGTCTGAAGTTATAACTGAAGTTGCCATAACTTTAGACTCGAGTTTTTTAGCTTTGGCCTTTAGAAGTTGGTTTTCCTCAGCAATGTCAAGAATTTGTTCTTTAAGATCTTTTAATTCAAGACTCTGCTCATGACAATGATCTAAGGCTTCTTCAAAATACTTAATTAAAGACTTCTTAGATAAATTCTTAACTTGCTTTTTAAGTTCAAGATGACTAACCTCTTCATCATCTTCTGAATCTGGTTCTGAATCTGAGTTGCCAACAAGACACATCTCGGATTCGCTTTCATTGTTACTGTCAGAAATTAGCTCAAGACTGACGTTGCTTAGACACAAGTTGGCGACTTCTTCTTCCTCTGACTCGTCGTCCTCTGTGTCGAGATATCCCCAGCAATAAGCCATCATCACTTGCTTGAATTCCTTCTTGGTTTTGTCTCGTTGATTTTTGTCTTTGATTTTCTTCCATGTGGGGCAATCCTTGATCATGTGATCATTATCCCCACATTTGAAGCAACCACGACTTGAGAGAGACCCTTTTGACTCAATTGGCTTCTTATAAGATTTGTTAGTGTTATTGTTAAACGTTTTCCCTTGTGGTTTATTAAAGAATTTTTTCTTAAAACGTCTATCAAATAACACTGTTTCATCTTCAAGATCCGAATCTTGTCTTTCACTAGATTCGGCTTGTAAAGCCACTTTCTTGCTATTACTATCGTTTGCCTCATCCTCATCAAGAGTAATCTCGTGAGCCATTAGGGTTCCGAGTAGCTCTTGATAAGATAGGTTAGATAGGTCTTTACATTCCTCAATTACCGTTACCTTAGGTCTCCATCATTTAGATAGACTTCTAAGGATCTTCCTGGCAATTTACTCGGAGTCAAAAGTTTTTCCAAGATTTTTCAATTCATTAATGATACTAGAGAAGCGAGTGGACATGCTGTCAAGCGATTCATTGTGTTCCATAGAGAACAGTTCGTATTTTTGCATTAATAATGCAATACGTTGCTTTTTGACAACAGATGTCCCCTCATAGGCTAACTCTAGACCATCCCATATTTCCTTTGCAGTAGAACTAGATGAGAAGCGATCAAATTCAGTATGAGTCATGTCATTTTGCAACAGACTGATAGCCTTTGAATTTTTCTCAGCTTTCTTATAATCTGCCTCAACATAGTCATCTTCTTTCTTTTCGACGCGAGTGCCATTAACAGATCCAAGCATGATCTTATTAGGGTCATTCTTAATGATTAGCCAACACTCCCAATCGTTACCCTTTATGAAATGGGTCATCATATTTTTCCATAAGCTGTAGTTCTTCCCATCGAATACGGGACACTTCAGATGTTTGGAATCCATTAAAATAAAATTAAATGCAGCGGAAAATAAATAAAAATAAAAGGATAAATGGATCAGACTCCTTGTTGTAAGGCAATCAAGAGCACGAGGCTCTGATACCACTTGTAAAGTCTATTGATCGAATACGAAAGAGGGGGGGTGAAATGAGTATTAAAAACTAGCCCCACTTTTTCGATTTATATGATATGTAATTAATTATTTGATCTTATGAATTAAAATCAACTAATTTAGGATTTTATATTCAAAGCGTAAGCACACGTAACGAAATAACGGAATGTACAGAGCGTTAGCGAGAGGATCATCAGGGATTTTTGAAGTGGTTCAGTTTCACACGTTGAAACCTACGTCCACTATTCTCGATTAATAATTTTTAGTACCTTTCTACGGATTACAAAAATTACCAACCCACTCGTATAATCAAAACTATGATTATAAATCAAGGTGAGTATCGCTAAATACTCTATACTATCTTACGCTAATAAGAAAGTACAATATAACTCACACAAATTCCCGTTAAAGAATTGTAAGCTTATAATGATGTACTATTATCCAATAACGTATTTCACTCAAGCGATTGATAATAATTGATGCACGACTCTTTTAAAAACAAACTCTAAAAATAATAAATATTTTCTCAAAGGTTTGCTTTAAAACGATTTTGAAAATCCAAAACAAGTAGTAGATGGTCGTGTGATTTCGTGTATTGTCGTCTGTAGTCGTGTATTTACCAATTATAGGTGAAGAGTATTTTTAGTCTAATAGAAGTATAGTTAGATCTAAAAACCATAGCTGTTAATATGTAAGAAAGATTTTATTTATCTTATCATAAAAATAATATTGCTTATCTTTTAGAAATAATTCTTTATCTCAAATTGATGTGTGTAGCTTATAGAAATATATTTTTCATTTTATATCTTGATAGCTCATGATAAAATATTGGGGTAAAGATAGAGTAGAATCCTAGATTGTGTAAAATCTAAAGGGAAACAACCTAGGGAGGTCCGAATATACCCCAGCTCACGAACCTCTAGGAGGCAGAATATCCCTAGGTGGCACAATATAGGTTTAACACGAAACCCTAGATGCTCAAACACTAGGTGGCTAATTAGGTTATCAACAAATTGAGATAGAAATTATATTAGAACGCTAGGTAGCATGACAACCCATAAGTTGTTTACATAACCCATAGAATCTCATAAATAGATTCTCTAATGGAAAATTTTGATAAAATATAAAATATACTCTTTCACTTTGAAAATCATTTCTAGAAACATTTTGTTTCCAAAAATTCATGCATTCACATTATTCATCCAAAGTCATAGCTAAAGCATAACTTTTGATCATAAATATCTCTCGAATGGAATAGTTAACGAATGACGACCTATACTATCTAATCTTCACAAAGATCTTCAGTATACGGATCATCTCTTCATCTTGATCACAAAGACCCTCCATCTTGAGTCTTGTGCTATTTGAGGTAGATCTTGCTTGAAGCGATTTTCATTAAAGTTATGTCTGGGTAGCTATAACTTTCATGTTCACTTCCAAAGTTATTCCTGAAGTTGTTATAACTTTGTCTCACAGACTTTGTCAAAGTTATGCCTAACTTTGATCTTTCTTCTCATAATTGTTGCTAGCTATAATAAGACTAAAGCACACAATTACACGCATATGATATATCGAGTAAAACATATTATCACGTAAACACATGTCATTATCAAAACTATGAAATTGGTCCAACATCTATCGAAATCTTTATTGTCGATGAAACGACGCATGGAAGGGATGAGCGTGGTCGACGGTTTGTGATGATTCTAACTCGAAATGGGTGGTCGCCGGTGCAGGGTGGTCCTCGAGGTTGGGATATGGGTTGTCGGGGCTGGGGGATGATGAGGAGTTTGAGGGTTTGTGTTTAATTTTTTTTTTTAATTTCTTTTATAAGAAGGGTAATAACGGAATAATGGAGAAAATGTGTGGGATATAGTAAAAGTAAGTGCGGGATTTAGCATTTGCGGTTTTTTTTGGGTTTTGCCCAGGTCTAAATGACCTATTGACTATTGTACATATGTAAATATGCTTACCCAACTTTATATGTCATTCTCATTTTTCAACATACTTCATTCTCTCTTCAATATCTCTTCAAAAATAAGAAAAAAATATCAAGAAATGTATACTCATATAAAAGCTATTTCTATAAGAAATTTAATGGTGTAATATTTATAACTTTTGGACTACTATATTTTTGTAAAAATCTTCTTTATATAAAAGGAAAAACTTTTAGAGTCTTCTCATTGGTTACTTAATTTAAGGAAGTGAAAAAACTTTTCTCACCCCCTACCCCACTTAAAGCTTCTCCAATTTTCTGAAAAAAAACCTTCTCTAATTCATGTTATTTTATTTCACTAAAACTATAAACATGACTTCAATTTTACATTAATCAATCTATTTTACTACATATGGTCTAATTATTTTAGGTATATAAAATTCAAAAGGATGTTATATATTGATATAACTCAAAGTTAATCAATATTGTCACACAAAAATAGATACAATTGAAAACTAATTTAAAAAATGAGATAACTTAAATTAAAAATAAAAGTAAAAAATTAACCATGTCTCAAAGAATGTTAAAATTTTTTGAAAATTACTGACAAAAATATTAAATTAAGCAAAAATAATCAAAACTTAATCGTACTATATAAACATTACTCGATCAATCGACCCTAATATATCATTTAGGCTAACTCCTAATGAAATTTTTAATTCACATCTAAAATATTAAATATCGTTATATAACTTAACTTAATAATCAATAAAGCTTAATCTTGAATATTTACATTTTTCTTATAATAAAATTTTTTAAACAACATACTCGGGGAAATTTGCACGGGTTTAAGACTAGTTAAAGTTAAAGGATCACCTCAAAAAACGTCATATATACGAAAACAGAGGGAGTATATAAGACACATTTTTTTTGTAAAATTTTAGCATAAACCATTCATTAAAGATTTTTTTTTTAACAAAAGCCTATTTAAAAATATCATTGAATTTTTTTGGAAAAAGGAATTATACAAGTATACATGATATGAGATTTTTTTTGGACTACTATATTTTTGTTCCGTTTTGTCTATGCCTCAATGGCCTATTAACTATTTTATTTTTTTGAAAAAATTATATTAGGGGTAGAGGGAGGCCAAAACAGAATTGGTTGAGAGTGACAGAAAATGATATGAGATTTCTTGGGCTCGAAGAGAGTATGGTGATGAAGAGGGCATAATTGAGGAAAATGATACATGTTTTTAGAATATGCTATTATTTGAAATATATAGTGTCCGTATTTTATTTTATTTTCATCTTTTTAAAAATGATTATTTATTTTCTGTTTAGGTGTGTATCAAACGTTCTACCTAAAAATTTCGTATAATAGTACTTGGTTTAATTTTAAGGTTTTCTGTAACATTAATTTTTACTTTGGTTTTCAAAACATTGATTTCAACTATAATTTTAGATTTTAACTAAAAGTTTTTATAAAGAAATTCAAATTTTGATTTTCAAACCTATATGTTCAATTTGATTTTTGTATTATGTTTCACTTCATATTTGTTTTTCACTTTTCTTTCTCTATATTTTCGCATTATGAGGTGTGCGATTACTCAGGGATTGTTCGAAAGGATGATTCATGTCAGCCGACCCAAAATCGTTTTTGACATTAAGGTTATGTTGTTGTTATATACATTTCGCCATATTTACTTATATATTTTCTTAGGATAATGACAATATATTATGATTTTCTCCCCTAGGCCCCCACCCGAAAAAAAGAGATCAGTAATATCACGCTATTAATGGTCACGACTAGCCACCATCGATTTAATTTGTCAATCTAGCCCTAGGTACTTTCGATTCCAGGTTTCGCCCCTGTATGCTAGCTCCTTAGCTTGCTATTATGAAACTGATAGTGAATGATATAGTCTAGTAATAAAATTAAATTAGCATGAGACCTTAATATGGTAGTTTAGACCCTTATATTTTATATTACTCATAAGTAATAAAACTAAAAATGTCGTGCATTTGCATGGGACCTTCCCTAATAGTGAATGATATAGTCTAGTTGAAGCAAATTTCATGCAGACTGATGTAGTCATGCTACACGGTCAGAGATAGAGATCTTCTTGATTCCTTGGCAATTACTTAGTTCGGTTCTTTACATATATAAATAAGGTAAAGCCAACTAAAATACCATCGTGGCCTATTAGCTCAGTTGGTTAGAGCGTCGTGCTAATAACGCGAAGGTCGCAGGTTCGAGATCTGTATAGGCCATTTTTTAGTTTATGCTTTTCACTTTATATATCTGCAGTTCAACAATAATCATCCATGATTCCATGTAGTAGTCTCACTCTCTACTCTCTAGCAGTAGCCAGTAGGATGTTATATAACTATATTCCACTTCTCTGTTTTTCAGGGAGTCGGAGTAATCCACCAAGAGAAAATAACGTGATTGGCTATAAAAGCCCTTAAATTTTTTTTTTTTAATTCATACGACGTACGCCTGTGCATTTTACCGTTGCAAAGTCATCGCAAGGCGCCAAGGCCTAACAAGTAGAGAATTGGAATTATGAATAAATGAAATGATTTTATTTATGTTATTAATCACTAGATTCGCTACAATAGCCTGTAACACTGAGCTGTTTCTTTATGCTATACTAAACATTGTAGTCTCTACCAGTTGGCTACTTCGTATTATTGAAACTATATGGTACAACTTTCTAATTCCAAAACTTATCAGCTAATCGTTGCTGAACAAAAATATGTACAATCTGCAAAAAGTGAAGGCATGTTTTATGCATCACGATTTCACCCTGAGAGGCCGTCAGTACTTGCGGGCTGCATGATAGAGTTCCATATATTCGAGGGCTGGTCGATTCCAAGACCAGTCTTGTTCCATTACACGCTTTCGCAATGAGTCGAACCATTCCTTTGCGTCATACCAGGATGTCATAGCCCTGAAAATATATTGGATAATATAGTTGCTTAAAAATGTGCAGCATGAACACTTAAAAAATCCAAATGCTAAAGATACTCTATTTACGAAAACTACGATACAAAACATTATGAAGTTGCCAACGAGACCAGATGACTATAACTGTCTCAGCTATAGACAGCCCAAATGATGAAGTTCGAGGTTAAAGAGTGAGATTTCAGGTTAAAAGGCCTGACCGTTGGGTAAGACATGAAACACAATGTCAAATCTAAGAATTCATATAGATTCCTTGTGAATTAACTAATTAGGAAAATTTGCACTGACATTACCTATTGACAGCATAATCCACACCAGCTTGATCAGCCCCTTCAAAATTGAAGCCATTTGGTTCCAGACCTTGTGCCTTTGCTCTCTCTATGTCATGGTCCACATCAAATACGGTATCGTATAGGCCTGTGATCACACAAGGACACAGAAAACTTAAAGCAAAATTGTGCACATTGGTTGGCACAAAGCAAGTGAAAGAGAAGGCCCTCGATGAATCTCTCTTCAATAACGTTGTTAATTAGAAAGTAGTAGTTGTAGACCATTGCATCGATGGCTCCTGCCTGTGGCAGGCTAAGTGGGTTGGAACTTGGATGTATAAAGGCACCCTTGTGTTTAAACACAAAGAGACTGTTTGCGGAAGACAATAACTGTAGTATACGACACAAGTACTTCACTAGTCACTACACAAAAGCCAGTTTAGTGAGTTGTCATTTTCTTTTGCACCGTATTTCAAAGTTGAGGAATAGTTAGGATTTAGCCTCATTGGAAATGGAAACAAGAACAACAAACAAGATACATATGTAAAAATTATCTCATTAAAGAGTTGACTACAAATATGAACAAAAACTGTAGTATGAGCTTATTCATTCATTACTCATTTTTTAACAACCATTTGCAAGACTCCACCATACCTCCAGTTTTACGGACGATTGGTATCGAACCATATCTCATAGCGACAAGTTGTGTAAGGCCACATGGCTCAAATATTGAGGGGACAAGAATAAAATCAGCTCCTGCATATATCTACAACATTACAATAACAATGTGCTCAGTTTTCAAGGGCAGAAGATAATTTCCCAAAACCATTGCCAAAAAAATAGTAGTTGGAGTTCTAAAATTACCAAGTGTGATAGGGGCTCATCATAAGTCAAACAAAGGCGAGCACGGTCATGATGCACATTATGCAACATGTTGCCAAGGTCCACAAACTCTTGTTGAATGCGCGGATCTGGGGCAGAACCAAGTAATACAACCTACGCATGCACAACAGTTAAAGTTAGCTGCTATTAACCAAGCACAATGGCAACACATGGAACCACAAGCAAATCCATGCTCATGTACATGGCTCCAGGGTCCCAGGACACTTTAGGACAATTTTTTGTTTGTGCATTCTGCTAAATTTTAGCGTTGCAGAAATATATAATTTTTATATAACAATGGCCGTATAATTCTTCAACAGGACACCATAAACAATTTTCTATCTGGGACTGCTACTGCACAAAAGTAAAGAAAACATGAGTAAAATACCTGTCCACCACGCTCTATAGTACGCCAAATGGCATGCTTGATCAGATGGATTCCTTTCTGATGTGTTAAGCGTGTAATTATCCCCATTACAGGGAAATCACCTTTCTTTAAGCTAAGCCTTTCTTGTAAGGCTTCTTTAGCTGCTCTTTTTCCATCAACAACTTCTTCTGATGTATAAGGTACCTGACATTACACAAGGTATTGTATGTCACAATCAGGCCAATTTCTAACTCCATGTTGGCAATCGACAAGGAAGAAATATTTACAATTGCGTCATTGTTACGATCCATTGCAAGGTATGGAACTTGGGTATGCCATAGGACATGTAACTTGGGTATGCCATAGAACGTCATAGGGAGGCTTGTTGCAGAGTTCATATGGAAATTAGCTCTTCCACCTTTCAGAACGGGTTCTCTAAGTACTTATATCAAAAGTATCAAATCTAACCACCACCCTACTGCATCTTGGCCTTATCGCAGTGCTCATCCATGGCTATAAAAATCTAGCAAAGCCGCCTTCTCGTGACACCTTTGTTGAAGTGTTTAGTCAGGGCTAGAAGGTTCTAGTGCAAAGGTAGTGGAGTGGCGAGCACACATGGGTGCATAGCATGGTTGAAACTTGAAAGTTACGATCTATTTCAAGGTAGTGGACTTAGAAACTCACATGAAGGGTTAGATATGGGTTTCTCTCATTACCTACAGCCATATAGTCCCAATCTGAAGTATCCCCCATGAAACAGTGCACCAAAATGACCCTCTATTCAAAGATGTCTACCGTGGACAAAGAAACTCTACTAATATGCATACAATACATTGAAATAAAGACAGAGAATACATGGGAGATACTTTTTAGCCCTTTTGTAATAGTTTTTGTCAGCTAATATATAAAGTAGAACTTAAAATCCGCCAACACGTCAATCAAGAGCATCAGATCTAGAGGAACGAGAAGCAAAAAAAATTATGCTTTTAAGTATTCAGCCGCACTTAAGTTTAACTTTCTTTCAAGCAAAACTGAGAACGAAGCACTCACCGGAATGAATTTATCATTGTATGGATCCCATATATCAGGATCAATCCCATTTAATATGCCGTGAAATTTGTAAAGATGAGGAGCAATTACAGAGTTTCCAGCAACCTCCCTTGAATATGTATTAGAAACCTGGCAATATGCAAAAGATCATCAACAGTCACATGAACCATAAAATAACATTCAACCAGAATCTTGAGAAAATCACTTGTGTTCGCTTACATATATTGTTTTAGTTTTTATGCTTAGCTGGGACACTGGGTTTATTGAAGGTGATTTAATACTTTGAGATAAGACATTTGTTGCTTGAAAGAATAAAAATTTGTAAGTCAGTAGATTCGATCCACCCGTAGGTATAGACTAATGTACGCACCCATAGGCCGTAGTTGGTGTCAAGCATTTAATCAATAGAATACTCACAGTTGTAGCCTTGTCTGCATACGCCATCGCTCGCCCAATAAGTGGTGCTCCAAATTCAAGATTGTGAATAGTGAAGACAACGCGAGCGTTAGTTAAACCATACTGTCCATAATGCTCTTTGTATAACCATGCCACCGGAGCACTTGACCAATCGTGGCAATGAATTATGTCCTGAACAGAAGTTTCAACTTAAAATGAGAAATTAAAACGACAGGAACATAAAAATAGAAGACTTATAACACATTTTTGCCAAACTTGAGGATGAGACTATAAAAATAGAGGACTCTTAAATGGGAAAAAGATTGTCTTTTCTCAACTAAATAATGATGAAGAATTTCAACAAAACATCTAACTATATCTCTTGGTAACATCATTTCTAACAGAAGACATAGTCAGAATATTAAGGTAATGTTCAATCACAGAAGTTGTGATCCAGAATACTAAGGTAATATGGAATCAATATTATGGGCTTATGGCCTAAAGAAACTCATTTCCCCCATTCAGCTGTGCTAGAGTCCAAGAGTTAGTAATGTTTAAGGCTACTACTAGGATCCAAAACCTTGTAAGCCATAAGCCCATAACGACCATAACCCCATCATCGATCATGGTTTTAAAATTCGGCCTGCAACATTACATCACAACTGATTTACAAAGTTTTTAAGGCTGTATTGGCCACATATATGTGACGCAGCGCCCGTGATGCTGTTACAATGATTGGTACCAATGTCAAGTCTCAAACCAAGACTTAACACCATACTCATAATAGACTACTTATAGTTCCAAGAAATAGAATTGAACATCTAGTAAGTCAGACTTACAGGATGGAATCCACTTTGAAGAAGAAATTCAAGGGCTGCGTGGCAAAAAAAGCCGAATCTCTCACCATCACTTCCACCTATGTAGACGGAATTAGTCCGGAAGAGTCTGCCAGAAGAAGCAGCAGCCAAGGATACCAATCAAACTCTAAAACATTTATACAGTAGTGACCAAAACAAGCGTACGAACGAAAAATAAACAGCAAACATCTAGTGAGGAGTTTAATAGTGATGAATCAGAATAAAAGCAGACAAAGTTACATAAAGATCAAGTGATGCCAGTATGTCATGCCTAGATTGTAAGATTGCAACATTTATCCCTCAGAAAAAAGATTGCAACTTTTATACTGGATTACCAATAATGGAGATGCAGTAACGAGATACTCCTACATCATCAAGATGAATAGTAGTCTTTTACAGCTATGACAAGTATATCTTTATATCTAGAAACCAGAATTCATATTTTTCTAATAAATAGAAGATGAGACATGAGATTACCCAATGTTCATCAATATAAACTCATATAAATTTCTACATGAAAGAAAACATTGTGGACCAGAAACAGTAAAAGTTAAGCCACGTAATGGACTACTGTGACGGAATTCCTTTTTCTTTTAGCAAGTTCAGAGTCCTAAGAGAAAGAACTTCTACAAGAATAAAAAGGAAGGAAAACCAAGCACCAAAACAGTGATTTCCAATGTGATGATTAGGCTGAAAGCAATTTGAGGAAGCAAATAGTGATTACCCATTTTGAGGCTCCAAAAAGTAGACATTAAGGCCTTCAACCTTCCCAGACCACACTTTTATCTCGATGCCACTCCATGGAAAGCTCCTTTGGTAATGGAAGTCCTTCACCTATTCAAAACCCACACTATAATTCAAAAATTCATATACATACATCTATACTGCTTGGGTTAAATTAAGTAACAGCTATCAAGCCTTAAGAAATGCGTATATGAGGTAATCTAACTAATAATCTATGTTACTCTAACTATTCTAATTCCCCCACGTACCCGAGTCTCACACTCAACACTCGGACAAGGGTATGACTCTTCGACACCTCGTTTTAAGCCAAAATATACATATTTCCACAAAAATGGCCGAGTCCGACACTTGGACAAGCAACCGTGTCGGATACTCCTAAAGGAGTCTGAGCAACATAGCTAATAATATTCACAAGCATAAGTTGAAAAAATTTGGAAACGGTGGCTTACTTGATTAAGGTTCAAGCAGTCGTACTTAGGAAGAACTACGTAAACGTGATGGTTCAGCTCCTGAATAGCGCGAGATAAGCTAGTTACAACATCTCCGAGGCCACCCACCTACAGCAAATTAAAAATAAACACAGCTAAGTCCAAAAAAATCTCATAAAGAGCATGTATGAGTAAGCCATTACAAATATACAGACTCGTCTTGGGAAGACAGAAGAGGTCCATGTTGCAATTGGAGTGCACCAAGGCACCGTTCTCTGTCTTTTTTTTTCTGCTATTGTTATGTATGAACTGAAGATGTCAATTTAAGATGAGGTTCCATGGTGCATGTTGTACGTGGATCATATTGTGGCAATGTGCAAGGCAAAAGGATGGAGTTTAAAGGAAGCTTGAACTCTACAGACACACGTTAGAATCCTGTGGCTTTACTTTAAAAAGAAGGAAGATGATATATTTAGAGCGTAAATATGATGGTAATGGAGGCAAGAAGGCATTAACAATCATTCTGAATGGGAGATAGTTCACATTTCCGACCGACTTCGTATTTGGGAACTACTATCCAAAATAATGGAGAGTTGGATGGAGATGTGACACACAGAATCAAAGCAGGTTGGTTGAAGTGAGAGTGTCGCAGATTTGTCATCCAAGTATACCTTATAGGTAATCGCCTAATCGGGTAAATTCTATAGCACGACAAAGAAGCCTGCACACTTACACTCTATGGTACTGAGTCTTGGCCGGTGAAACAGGGACACATAAAAGATGAGTGTAGCAGAAATGTGTGCGCTCCACTGGATGTGCGGCCAGGAAAGATAAGTTGAGGAACAAAGTGATTCGAGAGAAGGAAGTTGCGTCAACTAAAGATTAATATGAGGGAGAATCTAAGGTACTTTGGCCATGTGAAATGGAGACCACATGAGTTCCCGTTAGAAGGGTTGTAATATGGGGAAATGGTAAGATTGTCAAGGGATGGGGAAGAGCGAAATAAACATGGACTAGGGTGATTGAAAACGCTATGAATTGGATGGGGATTAGATAAATTATAGCGGTGAAGCAGGCATCGTGGAGAAAATGAATATCTATGTGGAAGATGTAATTTGATTTTTGGATTTTTGCTCTACTTTTCTTTTAATTTAAAAACCATTGTTCTTCGTCTTCTATTATTTTTGTTATTTTACAAACTTTTTGCCACTTGAATTAGGTTTTTATCATTTCTTTAAATTGTTTTTATTTTACAATGTATTTGTTTCATTTATCTTTGCTTTACTTCATTTACTTTTGTTGTTATCGTACCTTTAAACACTTTGTTTTTCAATTGTTGGAATCATGCCTAAAACGATTTAGAATAATGATTCTTGTTAGCCCCTCTCAAATCGTTTTGGGATCAGGGCCATAGAAGGCGCTTGACGACTCAAGAAAATATATTAAAAAAAGAGTTTGCCTCTTCCCATTAATTAAATGAAGAAAAATATCAGGGGAGTTACAACTTACAAATCTTCACCGAGAATATTTACGTATAGTTTTTGTCATACAGAGAGATAAGGAATCAAAGCAATGCAAACAATGCAGACCATATAGAGACTACCTACTAGACAATTATCCAATTTCTCTTTGTTGATGCAAATACCAATGCTTCAAAAACCTTACAAAGTCTTATTTCTAATTTATACAGGGAAAGTATCTCGTTACTCGTTTCACTGTATTGCAGTGTAGTGAAAATCATTACTTGTCTCCAGTTAAATTCTGCCAGGAAGGCCGTCAGTAATTTTCTCACATAGGTTAAAGCATGAGAGTAGATTCAGCATGATAGGACACTTCTAACAGGTTAGCGATAAGAAACAACAAGTAAACAGAAAGCAATATTGCAACCAGGACTTATAAAATTGATTTTTCCGCAGTCGAAAAAACCTCAGAGAAAATGTTACCTTTGCAATAGGAGCCATTTCTACTGCAATATGTACAATGTGCATTGGTGGCTCTTTGGCTACACCACCAAAGACAGGTATATGGTAATCCATTCCATTTTTATTGTCAAATATACCGCCATCTTCCTTCTCAGAGAAAACAAAATCCATCATGTATGCATCCAACGGCACCTTAACTGCACCAATATTTTTACATCGGAAACATTAAAATTTTTATTGTGGTAGTTTTATAAACAACTTTAGAGTTCTGTGAATTGCATCTATGACTATTTAACAAAATCGCTAGCAAAAGCTTTGAGAGGCAAATGTAGCCGTAGCAGTCCACTCTTGTTTAAGCAGCTATCACTCATCAATATCCTCGCCTTCGTCAATATTATAATGCATAATAAGCAAACAGGGATTTATATATGCATCACCACATAACAAACACTCGCATGCCAAGAACAACAATGCTAGCATTATGAGACAGCTCTGAAAATACTGGTTGTAGTTCATTTGGAAAAAGCAACATGCTATTAAGTAAACCAGATTAAGAATTAACTCATACTGACCAAAAAACTTCTTTGTTTCAGCAAAAGCTAAGAAGCAAAGTACTGATAAAACAACGAGGTACTGAGTGCATCTTATAGCAATTTGCTAATATGCTCGAAAAATCCAATGGAAAAGCAAGGAATGTTATAGGCAGGAATTAAGCAAGACAGTTGGCCAAATGCAATTGGGAATATTGTTCTACAATTAGCAGGGGACTCAGGCTAACCATTTGTCTTGACATGAGTGCCATTCTCGGCAGGCAACATTTTCTGAGGAGACAATGGACCTCTGCGGTGGGTCCAGCGGTTAAAGGAACCTCTAAACCAAACTTCCGGTTTCCCAATCAGAACCGTGTTACAGGGATTGTAATATACTGTAACATCTTGTCCTGCTTTAATATCCACAGGATCAGTGTAAACAATGTGCCTTTGAGACAGCAAAAACGTCTTCAGTGTACGCTCTTTAGTGACAGCTTTTATTCGAGCTGTTTTTTCAGCCTGAAAATGAAAACAATATGATGTCAAGATATGTTGTTCATACTCAGCAATCATGTACTCCATTTCACTCATTTTATTACACTTTTCAAAATATGTGGAGGGAAGTTTGAGAGCCGTAAAGAATTCAGTGAAACTAAGGGAATAGAAAACAAGTGTGCAAGGTCATTATGAAATTGACAGATATAGGCTAGTTTGCGGTATTATGACGGAATAAATAGAACCCATAATAGCTTTCTTGTTTCCTTTTTCACTTTTGCCCATCTCACATAAAGAGAAAATAAAACCAATATCAAATCGTACTCCTAACTAGTTGAATTGACTCTTTACTTTCCGAAATATCCAGGTCCGGTAAATTTACGGTCCAACCTTTTCATTCAAAGTCGTGCTAACAATAACATTATTCAAGTGTCTAGGATCTTGTCAATGGCGGGGTAAGGGGTCGGATATACACAGTATTACCCCTGCGCTAATAACACAGTTACGCTGTTTCCAAATACCCATAATGAATATTGCATGAAGGATTGCATTGAATGATTGTTAATTTGTTACCAATAAAAATAAGTGCAACACTTAATGAGCTATTTTGCTTTATTCCATCATAGTCTAAAACCTAAATGTAGCAAGTCTTTGGCTACATTATTATTTTGAAAAAGCCTACAACTCTGTTAACAAAATGAGCCTTCTCTCATGAGACGAATTATGGATATATATGTACATTTGAATCTGAGAAACAATATAAAGTAGAACGACCCCTCTGTCCTTCTAGATAGATTAAAGAGCCTACCTTAGTTCTCAACCACACAAAACACGCCTAAATAAGAAACATAAACTATTGGCTTGAACGGACTGAAACAGAAGACCTAAAATATCTGCGAGGAGTACAGAGGGAGCAATTGAATGACGAAGGGATGTAATTGTATAATGTGTTTTACTACGACTTCTAGGTGGTTTCTTCATTACAGTGTTTTTTATATCATGATTTATTATAATTGCCGATTGCTATGTAGCATGCGTTGGAATGTACCTAGCTTTAGGTTTTAGAGAGTTGTCTTGTTATCGATACAACCATCATCATATCATAGGATACTTAATAGTGTTCGAGATACACTCATACAAGTGGTCAGGCAGAGGTAATTGAGCACAGAAGGTATAATGCCAGCATATCCAGATGGCAGATCCAGCAAGGAGTTACGACTGATGTATTTGTGACACACTGACACGTAACAAACCAGCATATCGAACGGGTTAGAAGTTGGATATAAATAAAAAAATCTGTGAAGTCACCTTAACACGTATAGCCTCCTCTCTCAATCTCCTTTCCTGTTGAAGTCTCTGGTATATCCGCTGTTCTTCCTCAATCCAGTAGAGTTCGGTAGGTACAGATTTGGGTACAATAGCATGAAAATCCAGGAAGTTATTATTATCATAGAGGGAAGCTTTCTGCGGTGGCCCATTAGCAAAAACCCAGTCCAAGACAGTTGCTTTATCGGGAACAATAACTACACAAAGATTAGCACCACTGCATCAAGATATATATACACATAAGAAGCATTTCAAATCACATAAAATGAGGATTCTGAAATTCCAATAATTAATGAGTTCAAGACTTCAAGTCCAAGAATGCTACTCAGTTTTCTGACAGTTATCTCCTCATAGCATGCGGACCTTTTCTATATTTCTTGATTTTCTTCAGCATGTTGTATCAAAGTTAAACGAAACTTTAAATTACTAATGTTATACCGTAAGCCACATTATGACTATAAGCACAAGAAATGACGACAAAAACATTGTACACGAAAAACCCTTATTGACAAGAGTCATATTATCTTTGGAGATTTGCAGGTGATCCCTTATCTAGATTCTAGAGCCTGTACATTTGGAGTTTAAATCTTTATTACTGAAGAGTTGATAAGGTGGGTGAAGTTAGGTTTGTAATGCCAGTGGCTTTCAAAGCAAAACAGCTCAAGAGAACGAATTACGGAGGTGTGTGGAAGCGTAAATAGATATTAAATCTACATGAGACTCAAGCTGAACGAACATCAATTTTTGGTGTCGCAGCAGGTGTCCTAAGGGTAGGCAAGAAAAGTGATTTTACTCTAGTGTTGAACATGGCATATCTCCAGCGCTTCTAATCAGTATGGGGTTATGCCGTATGGGGTTATCCCTTGCACTGTTTTGATTATTAATAACATGTTTACTGAACAACATGAAAATGCCCAAAAATCCCAAAAAGCATACGAAAGAGGAGAGAATAGAACACAGCAACATAAACCCAATGCCTCACTGGCAGCCTGCCTCAAATAGGTGGGTCAAGGGAGTCGGATGCATGCAACCCTTACCCCTGTTAAACAATACAAAGAGCCAAAGAGGCTATTTCACAGGACCCATAGCAAAAAATTCATCACAATGAGAGCAGGGCAGTAGAATAAATCTAGAAAATCACAGCCAAGGCTGCCTGACTAACAGACAAGAAATACTGATTCACTGTACCTTCTGCATACCACCAATCAACATTGTCCTCAGATTCCACTAGCCTTGAAGCAACTGAAACCCCCTGTACCCAACCATCATGACCCCCGTGAACCCATACCTCACGCGCTTCAGCAAGAGGACCAGAGCTCTTTTTGTAAAATAGACGAACCAAGTCACCATCTTGAAAATCACGGGGTTCAAAGTAACACACATTTTCCTTAGACAATATGACATTTTTTAATAAAACTCTCAGCTTTTCTCTTCTTTGCTGTACTTCTTCCCTTGCCTGTGCTTGATCGGCTTCCATAGCAGCTTTCTCTTCCTCCCTTCGCTTCTGTTCCTCTGCTTGTCTCTCCCTCTCAATTTGTACCTTGGCTAGTTCCTCTAGTTCCCTGCGTTTCTCCTCGAGTAAGAAATCTTCAAAAGTAGCCATGTCCATGCCCCCTTCCACGGTTATGTGAAAATCTTTCTTGTCATTATTGTCATAGACGTCTTTCCCATCAAAGAATACAAAATTTATTGCATATGCTTCCTTTGGGACATGTATTCGACAAGACCACCAATCACCATTTAAGTGAGCCTTTTCAAGTTTCTTGGTGAATGATTTCCACCGCCAATCATTAAATGCTCCCATAATAATCACATCCGGTTGATCTTTCAAGGTCGATATGCTTCGGTTAAGGAACACTTCTATCTCTTCATCAGGCTTAACTATCTCGGGATGGATGAATATCTTATTGCCTTTTGAGAAATTCACTTCAACCAATTGATGGATTACTTGTTTTCTCATTAGTTCTGCCCTTTCTAATTCTAATTTTCGTAAAGTTTCAGTAAGATTCTCATCATCTTCAGAAGTCCTTTTCTTTAAAGCAAAATTCTCTTGGAATAAATCTTCCTCTTCCTTCTCATAACTAGTGACAGTACTAGAAGGCTTGTTTTTCCCTTCTTCTGTGAATCCTCTGACGCTTTCGAGTTCCTTCAATGATTTTTTGCTAGAAAGAGATACCGCTTTCTTTGTAGGGGATGGTTCTCCAACGTTTCCATTAGTTCCACTAGCACCTTCTCCTTGTTCTTCGATTACATTTACTTGTGGGGCCACTGATACCTCTCTGTCAGCCGCGGTGGACCCAGCATCAGATGCTCTACTATCAAGTTTGGAAGGTGGACTAATCGAGGTACTATCTTCTTCGTCATTTCTTTGATCTTTCTTCTGTAAGCTTGTTCCAACTGGTGCCTTTGGAACAAACCCTTTGGGAGGGCCTTTTGACCTGGCTGTTGACCATTTTCTCGATCTCTTTCTTGAAAAGTCTGATGATGTAAGCAAAAGGGATGAACTAGTAAGGAGACATGCGAAGAAGGTGGTCAAATTTTAATCAAAACGAGTTAAGACAATGAGCAGGCACCAACCTCCAGCGGCAGAAAATGGACGGAAAACCCCATCATTCGAATAGTTTAGATGACAAGAGTAAGACTGCAACATTTAACGAGTGAATGGGTTAAAGCTAATGATAAAATCTATAGATTATAGCAAGGACCCAAAACTTTCAGGTAATGAAAAAATAATAATGAGAAACTACAGCACAGAACATCATCACAAGGCAACGTAAGTCCGACTTTTGTATAGCCAAAACTTTGTTAAGCTGATAAAATGAAAACCAATAGGTATTCTTTCCACTTCTTTCGACAACTATAGAAATGAGAACCACCATGGGAATGTCTATTATCAAGATGGTAATTGACATTTGTACCATCATTAGGTCAAACCAGTAAAGCCAAATTTTTATAGCCAAAACATATAGAGAGGCACATCATATTTTAAGCAAACCGACAAGAAAGAGCTCAACTGGGAAAGTTTCAACTTTCAAGAGTATGTATTATAAGATGTGTCAAAACATACAGCACTTATACAGCAAGGGACAAGTGCTTGAAGACAAATGTAAAAGCACGAAACCACAAACCAAAAAACCTCATCACACGACATCAAATTGCCCTACTTTGGACTATTCTTTTCACAACCATCAATATGAACCTAAGTTGAAGTTGAAGTCGGAACTCGGAACTAATGTAATCAATGGACTATTCTTTTCACAACCATCAATATGACTAAGACCTGTCTCTATTTTGAATGTGAATTCATATCTGTACAATCATTAGATTAAATGAGCACATTCAATCATTGATATTCAGAGTAAGTTAAAAAGATAGAGTTATCAAAAAGGGGAATCAAATTTTGAGAGAATTTCACAGTTAAAGGCCTCAGCTTGGAGATTTTTCAAGCATATATATCAACAGTTAATCAAAACGGGGAGGTTTACCTCCATTCCTAAAGCAGAAAAACACGTAAATAAGATGAACCGAACATGCACTTTATGTCAATTGAGAAACAACAACAATATACTCCATATTACATTTGAAACAAAACACGAAAAACTTTATCAACCTGAGCAATTGATTAAAATATAGTCCCGAAGCCCTCTAACAGTCTAACTATACCACAAATCGGGGACATTTGAAATATATACCTGAGTCAGGAACCATTAAATAAGACATCAACATTGGATCAATCCAACATAATAACTCAACTTAAGGTAAAATTCAAACTTGAAATACATCAAATGGGCTAGTCTAAAACAAACTGCCATAGCACAAAGGCACCTACACAACATCAAATTTCAACTAGAAATACCACAATTTAGGCTATATTCAAAGCTTGTGCATCCAAACACATCAAAGGAGCGCGCCTAAATTAAACTGCTAATGCACACAATCACTCAAATCAACAACTATAAACTTGTCCAGTTTCCTACTCCAAAGCATGAGTACAGCACAATTGAGTTGAAAGTTGATAACAAAGAAAAGCACCAATGCAACATTGACATAAACTTGGGTGAACACTCAAACATGAATATCAACAACAAATTAAATGGGCAAGTTCATATAACATTACAAAGCACAAAAATCATAGAACAACTAAAATAAACAAGTGGGCAAGTCCAAATTTCACAGCATGAGCACAAAACACTGGAATTATAGAATTCCCTCCGTCCTAATCATGTATTTAACTTGTATTAAAATACCCATCACAAAGAATTAAAACATTAAACAGTTGATTGAGAGGGAGAGATTGTAAAATGGCATTAATGCAAGAAAGACATCAACTTGAGCAAACACTCGTACATGTATGCTAACAGCACATCAAATGGGTAGTCTATATAACATTTTTAAGCACAAAAATCATAGAACAACTAAATTTAAACAAGTGGGCAAGTCCAAATTCCATAGCATGACCACAAAGCACTAGAATTATAGTACTCCCTCCGTCTTAATCATTTGTTTACATTCGATTTCACAAATAAAAAAGAAAAGGTAAACAATTGATCGTAACGGAGAGAGTATAAAATGATGAAAAAATGAGAGGAAATTACTTGAGAAGATCTAGTAGAAGGATTATAAGACAATAAACCAGAAAATGGCCTAAATTTGAGGTGGGTAGTTTGTCTACATAAGAAGGGTCTTTGAGTTTGCAAAGAAATTTCCATGGTTGCAATTTCTTACTACTCTATCTGACTCCCACTTTCCAAAGTTTGCAACTTTTTTCATTCAATATACTCCCAACATCCTGTACTGTGACTCTGTGACTCCTGTGAGTGTGTGTGCAATTTGGCATTGGATAACTAAATCAGCAGAACTAAACTAATTATTAAATTCCGTGATCATATATTTTTTGGGATTTTCAATTGGTTATTGTATATTCCTGATAGAGATAAGACACACAAGGGAGTCCAAACTCCAAAACAAAATTGGCTACTACTCTAGTAGTAGGCTAGTAGCCCTTGGAGGTGGAAATATCAGTCTAATGATTTTGAGCCATATGATTGTAATGAATATCATACGGAGTTTTTAACATTGATAGACGTAAACCACGCAAACGGGACAATCGGGTTCGGTTCGGTTCGGTTCGGTTCAGTCAGTTGTGTCAATTTCGGGTTGGTTAGCTTAGGGTTGGATTTGGGTCGGCCCAGGTTATTTCGGGTTCGGGTCAGCTATTATCAAGCTTTTCATTGATAATAATCAGTTTGCAGACATAAAAGTTCTGGTCGGGTTATAAGTTATAACGGGTCGGGTCAATTCGGGTTGCGGCTCAAGTTCGGGTCTTAAGTTCGGGGGTTGGTTCAGGTTATTCAGGTTGGGTCATTTGGGGCGGGTCAATTTTGTCAGGTCTAGGTAGATGGCTTTCTTTGTACTTCCATAACCCTTACTCCGCCCTAACTGGGTCATTTGACTCATCTTCCATCCACCGAAGACAAAAAGCAGCCCATATACCGACCCTTTCTCGTGACAACGTCAATTACTATTGTTTGCCATCTAACTAGTTTCACACCGGCAACATCTAGCCATCGAACCCACCCTCATCCTAACTGTTACTCTTTCTAGAAGTCGGTCCACACCAACCATATCACAACGATTATTCCTCACAGTACACTAGCATTACCACTACCCTTGCTACACCTCTCCTCAGAAAAGCGTTCACCAATGCTCTTCTAGGGTGTCATTTAGTTCAGCATCGAACATTTTACCTAATCAAGGGCTGGTCTTGAGTACTCATAAATTTGCGATGAACACTTCTAATTATGTTGATGTGGTTATTCCTAATGTTAAAAACTTCACAAGCTATAATTTTAAATTCTCGAAAAATAGTTTTGTTCTAAAAGTACACTTTGCTTTGGAAAATCTACTATATATAGAAGGACACTTTTTTAAAAGCTTTTCATTGAATCCTTGATTTCAGGACAAAAAAAAAACAAAGTTTCAATTCTACTTTTTCAATCGTGCACTTCCATTTTTTTAGGGGCTTCCATTTCATTTTCATTACTCTATAATTTCTACATGTCTACAATTCTATCAACTATACAAATTCATATATGAAAATTCAAATTAATTGTAAACATCAGACATGGCAACTAATTTTAGTATTGTAGATCTAACTACAAATTTTCGTCCATATTAAATGTACATAGTAATGATTGTATATTACTTTTTTCGTTCATTTTATAATACGGACATATCTTAACTTCGTATAGTATGTCAAAAACTTCATTTAAAATTTTATATTTTTATTAAATAAGTTCTAATTATATATATATTAAAAACAATAATAATAATAATAACCTTTATCGTAATTTTACATTGTGCATGAATTTTGAAACGATCTAATTTGGAGTACATATATATTATCTACGTGATCCAACGTGCTTTAAAATATTAAATTTTTGTTAGTATTTATCGTAATTCATAAATATACATGTACGTTTTTGGCTAATAGTTTGTAAATTGTAAAACATTATTAGTGTTTTAAATTATAATTTTGTGGAATTTTATTTTCAATATCTACGTGTTTTTAGTTAAACTATTGAATTTTCAGTCCCGTGCAATTTTTACACGGAATTAAAACTAGTTTTCTCTTATTAGACGTGTATGTTTAGTACTCCCTCCCTCCCGGTCACTTGTTTAACTTTGGTTTTGGCAAAAGGACCATGAAAAGAGGTGAGAACCGATTGTGGTTGGTTATTCTTATTGGATGACAAGTGAATAATAATTGATAATATCAACCATTAAAAATATTACTAACATAAAAAAAATAAGTAAACAAATAAATATAACTGTTAAAAATAAAATAGGTAAACAGATATTGGAGACGAACACTTTACTTTCGGAAAATGACCACTTCATGAGTAAATCATGACTAATTTTTGCCACCAAGGAAAGTGAGACCATGATTTGAGTAACTCTTGCTTAAGACATACACTTAAGACGGGTCAAATATATACTCCCTCCTATTCAATCCAATGTACCCGTAGATCCGTGCACAAATTTTAAGAAAAATGTATCACAAAGGGTAAAAGGTCATAAATTGCCCTTGAATTTTAATGTTAAAAGGTAGTCTATTTGATGGTATTGTATGTAATTAAATGGGTGTTGCAAGGATAAAATGGTCTAAATGTTACCCAAAAAGAAAATGGGTACATTGGATTGGATTGTACAAAAATAAAAAGTGGGTATATTGGATTGGATAGGAGGGAGTATATTAAATAACTCGTCTTAAGTTTAAGACAAATAATGTATGTCTTAAATGATGGCATTCTTAAGTAAGGCTCATAGATATATACTTACTCCATTCAACTCCACTCTACCAAATAATTTTTTCACGTTTGCCGAGACGTGTTTTACGCGGTAAATATCGTTAGCTACGTGTTTGCAAAAATTATAAAAGTTGGATATTAATAATGTACTCGTAAAGACGAATAAAACAAGATCACACATGAATATATTTTCACTTATATATTGAGAGAAAATTGCAATTAGATGTCGACTCATGAATAGTGTGCAAAAATGAAAGTGGTAGAGTAGAGTTGAAAGGTGGAAGTAGACATGGCAAAAGGAACCCGACCCGAATGACCCGACCCGTGACCCGAAATTAACCCGAACTACAACACCCGAATGTGACCCGAAACCCGATTGGACCCAACCCGACCCGAACATGACCCGATCTTTCTTGACCCGTAACTGACCCGACCCGAAAATAACCCGATTCAAAATCACTCAACCCGAAAATGACCCGACAAAACATAACTTTAATTGAACCAAAAAGACTTAAAATGACCTTTTGTATCTTATTCTTTGACTCGAAAATGACCTGACCCAAAATAACCCGACCCTGTTGACCCGAAACGGACCCGACAACAAACCCGAAACCCGAAATGACCCGACCCGACCCGAGTTAACCCGAAATCAATGAGAGACCCGAACTGACCCGACCCGAATCCGATCCGATTGACGCGTTTGCCAGGTCTAGGTGGAAGTAGACCTGGCAAAACTGACCCGACCCGAATAACCCGACCCGATAAGGCTGACCCAGGACCCGAAAGCGACCCGGAATTACCTGACCCGAGGATGACCCGAAACCCGACTTGACCCGACCCGACCCAGACCCGACCCGAACCTTGACTGACCCGAAAGAGACCCGACCCAGAATAACCCGACCCGAAACCACCGACCTACAGACGACCCAATTTGAAATGATCCTAAATGACCCAATTTATTGTGATTATGGGTGATAATGAGACGAGACAGCCCACGTGCAGCTCAAGCTCGGCTTGCTCCAAGTCGGCCCGTGCGAGTTTGGCTCGACGCGGGCTTGACTCGAAAACTAACTTGATCATTTTGACCTGAAAATGGCCTAAATAAATCGGATATGAATCTAAAATGTCCCGACCCAAAATGACTCATACCCGAAATGGCCCAAACCCGAAGTGGCCCAAACCCGAAACTGACCCAAACCCGAAAGCGACACGACCCGACCCAACCCAACCCGAAAGATTGAGCAAACCCGAGATGACCCGACCCAAACTGACCCGACCCAAACCCGACCCGTTTGACCCATTTGCCAGGTCTAGGTGGAAGTATGTTGTACAATTAGCCCAATCCAGTTAGCAATCACACCCATCAGAATAGGGTCCACTGCGTCAATGAAGCTGCAAGTAATCAGAACCGCATAACCGTATATATTCCTCTTGATTCCTAGTGTCAGTTGATTATTTGTCTAAATGTTAAAGACCACACACATTCATTACTTAAATAAGTATCGGCTTAAGAAAACGGATCAAATAATACCACATAGTGGTAATAATGATAAATTTTTTAGTATTTTATAGGTAATAAGTGGGGTAATTTGGTATATATTTGACCCCTTTTAAGCTTAAGATGAACATAAATGAGAATTTGTGTATAAGTATAGCATTTGACATTTTTATACATCTCCAATTTGATACATTATTCGTGTGATCTCGCTGAAATTTTTCGCCTTAATTATAAATCTTAACTCCGCCATTACTTTTAGTGATGGAATCTCATCACTTATTAATCATATAGAAGTACATACAAGAAGCTTTAAGTAATTGTTTTACGTTATACAAACTCTATCCCAATAACAAGTAAGGATTTTCTCCAGCTAAGGTCATGTTCTTTCCAGCTTAATTTTAGTTCATTTCAGTTCAGTTCAACTCTATTCAGTTCAGTTTATTTCAGTTCAGTTCAGCTCTATTCAGTTCAGTTCAGCTCAGCTCTATTCAGTTCAGTTCAGCCCAGCTTCATTCAGTTCAGTTCAGCTCCACTAAATTCAGTTCAATTCAGTTATACTCATCTTAAACTAAATTTTTTTTATTAATATTAATATTAGTTATTATTATTATTTTATTACTACTATTATTATTATTATTAATTAAATAATACTCTCTCCATCTCATAACTATCCCTCGTTATAACTTTGACCATAAATAAGTGTTAAAATATAAAAACTAAGACGTTATAACAAAAAACATTTACATTCATCATAAAAAAAAAAATTTGGAAACATATTTTTTAAATGAAAAACAATTGAATATATAAATAAAGAGAAATCGAGTCAAAGTGTCGCTTCGAAAACTATACAATACAAACTACAAAAATTATTATGAACTGGGGGGAATATTCTATTAATGGTAACCATTATCAATATTATTAATATCACTATTATTCTTATTATTTTATCAAGCTCAAAGCACAATTTACAAGAAATTAGTGGTCAACCGAGAAACTACCAAGGCCCCACTCCTACTCCTACTACCACTACTAGTAGTCTAGTACTATTGTTATTACTACTAATATTATTATTATCACTAATTATTATTGTTATTATAATGAATGTTATGACTATCAAAATTAATATATTAATATTAATACGACTATTACTATTTACTAATATTATTATTAAGACTAATGATAACAATTAATAATATTTATCATTGTCATTATCATTATCATTATGATTATGATTACCATTATGATTATTGTTGTTGTTGTTATTATTATATTTATTATTATTTTTTCAACTCAATTCAGCTCCAATAAGCTTAGTTCAGTTCAGCTTTATTCAGTTCAGTTCAGTTCAGCTCCATTCTGTTGAGTTTAATTCAGTTCAGCTCCATTCAGTTCAGTTCAGCTCAGTTCAGTTCAGTTCAACTCTATTAAGT
This sequence comes from Heliosperma pusillum, assembly GCA_022085475.1. Lineage (NCBI taxonomy): Eukaryota > Viridiplantae > Streptophyta > Magnoliopsida > Caryophyllales > Caryophyllaceae > Heliosperma > Heliosperma pusillum. The sequence continues at coordinate 55,381 of JAIUZE010066798.1, forward strand.
TCAGTTCAGTTCAGCTCTAAAAAGTCAGAAAGAACAGGGCCTAAATCTCTCCATGTACCCTCTACATTACATAATCAATCGCCGCAATATAACAAATCACAAACCCGATAAAAAAATAACTCACTTTGAAACGCCATTAGTAGTATAGAAGAAATTCATTGGGAGAAACCTTTTAAATGTTTTCCTAAAGTTAGATTTTGGAGGATTGAAAGTAGCTATAAATAACGCCGCTTTAAGCTATTCTTTAAGAGATATTAATAATGGTAAAATCATTTTGCTATGAGGAGGATTCTGATTACATAAGCTCTCACACGGTGTAAGAAAGCATTTTAACAACTAAATTTCGTGGAGTTTCAAAGTTGATTATTTAATGTTTTATCAACTCAATCCGTACTACTTGACAAATTTAGTGGGAAATTTTAAGTTATACGGAATATCAAAGATGTGAAGTTCGACCTTTTTTTTTTAAGAGGTGATTGTTAAACATTCTTCATCTGGACAAAGTCGTTAACTTTATAACTTTTACTAGACACTTATATCCAACTCTTTCAAAGTGATTTAAAAGTTGATAACTTATATTTAATTCGTTTGAGATAGATTCATCTTATCATAGATGATCAAGCTAATTTTGTTACCAGTACCTCTCCAAATCACTTAGTCACCCCACCCAAATAACATTCTTAGATTGATGCCCTCAATGCCTCAACTCTCCAAGTCCCAAAATTTGAATGGTCTAAACCTCCCTCCTTATCTTCCCTATCTCAACAACAAATCAAAAACCTCATCTAAATCATCCACATTCCATCCTCTCATTTCCCTTCTTTCTTCCACATCACACACACTCACATACACATTTCTCCTCACACAATTCACTCTTGATAAGATTTCTATTACATTCAACAACTTCTCCCTCTCAAACCACACTACTCTTTTCCATCACCAATGGCTTGCTCGCTATCTTTCAGCTCTTCAGTGAGCAGCTTCACTACCACCACAAAAACCGCTACCGCCACATCGGCAACCTCTAACTCTACAGCCTCCCCTATGCCCATCCAATGCAATCTTCGCGAGCTTCGCGACCGCATTGGCTCCGTCAAAAACACTCAAAAGATCACTGAAGCAATGAAACTTGTCGCCGCTGCTAAAGTCCGTCGTGCTCAAGAAGCTGTTGTTAATGGCCGTCCTTTCTCCGAAACCCTTGTCGAAGTTCTTTACAATCTCAACGAACAGCTCCAAACTGAGGATGTTGATATCCCATTGACTAAAAATCGGCCTGTCAAGAAAATTGCTCTCGTTGTCGTTACTGGCGACCGTGGTCTTTGCGGCGGTTTTAACAATTATATTCTTAAGAAAGCAGAGCAGCGCATTTCTGATCTTAAAAAATTAGGTGTCCAATATACAATTATAAGTGTCGGTAAAAAGGGAAACTCGTATTTTGGCCGTCGTCCTCATATTCCTGTTGATCGCTACCTCGAGGGGACTAATTTACCCACTGCCAAAGATGCTCAGGCCGTTGCTGACGATGTTTTCTCGCTTTTCGTCTCTGAGGAAGTCGATAAGGTGCGTAATATAACAATACAATTCCCACGTAATATTCGAATTTAGAATAAAATCTTGTGATCATAAATTCATAATATTGTAATAGAATCCTATTACAATATTATGATCAAATAACTCTAATAACATTGAATCCTAACAAATGATGTTCTGTATTAAGGTAGAACTCCTATACACGAAATTCGTGTCACTGGTGAAAGCCAATCCAGTAATCCACACACTACTACCGCTATCACCAAAAGGAGAAATTTGCGACATTAACGGAAACTGCGTGGACGCAGCAGAGGACGAGCTATTCAGGCTAACAACAAAGGAAGGAAAATTGACAGTCGAAAGAGAAACTGTGAGACAAGCAACACCAGATTTTTCGCCAATTTTGGAGTTCGAGCAAGACCCGGTACAAATCCTGGACGCATTGCTACCATTGTATTTGAACAGTCAGATACTGAGAGCGTTGCAGGAGTCACTGGCAAGCGAACTGGCGGCGAGGATGACAGCCATGAGTAATGCTACTGACAATGCGAGTGATTTGAAGAAATCGCTTTCGATGGTTTACAATCGAAAGCGTCAAGCTAAGATTACTGGTGAAATCTTGGAGATTGTTGCTGGTGCCGATGCCTTGACTTGAAGAAAACTACTTCATTATTGTTTTCGTTATATAGTAATTAAATTACATCACCCAAATGTTATTATCTTTTGTTTTTTTGGTAAAAACTACTTGTTATTATTGTTGGTATAAATGTTGAATATGTGTATGTTGATGACGATTTAATGAACAGCAAGAGAGATTATATGATGTTTGGTATCAATGGCTCATATTTCTAATAGAACAATTTGGACCTTATATTAGTGACGGGTTGTTCCGAATTTTCTATAAGACTGTTACAAATACTTGAACAATGGATTCCAACTTTCTGCCTCTTCCCTTTATTTCCTTCTTCTTATATACAATTGTACAGCCCATAAGATGGCCTTAGATTTCAGAAAGTCCAAGGGCCAAGAGTCACAATAACAACACTATTAATAACAGTAATACAAACCAACACTATTAATAATAGTAATAAAGATAATAGGGTAATAGAAGGCCTCGTTACCCCCCCCCCCTCAAGTGGGAGCGTAAGGATTACAGACGCCCAACTTGGTAGTCAACGAGACAAACTGAGAGGCTCCGAGAGCTTTTGTTAAGACATCGGCCAGCTGGACGGTAGTAGGAACATATGTGGGCGCAATGAGCCCATCATGAATAGCATCACGAACGAAGTGACAATCAATTTCAATATGCTTCGTACGTTCGTGGAAGACCGGATTTCTCGCAATGTGTAATGCGGACTGGCTATCACAGGAAATAGGAACGACAACGGAAGATAACACCCCCAAATCAACCAACAAACTTTTCAGCCATTTTATCTCACACGTAATGGCAGCTAACGAACGGTACTCGGCTTCTGCGGAGGAACGAGACACGGTCGGTTGTTTCTTGGTTTTCCAGGACACAATGGACGAACCAAGGAAGACGACCCACCCTGTGAGAGAACGACGAGTGGTGGGGCATGCAGCCCAATCCGAGTCACACCACCCACTCAGGCACAAGTTACTATCGGCGCAAAGAAGTATCCCTTGCCCGGGTGTGCCTTTGATATAGCGCACAACGCGAAGCGCGGCCTCCCAATGGTCAAGACGCGGTGCACTCATGAATTGAGATAACACATGAACAACATACGTGAGGTCAGGACGGGTGACAGACAAGTAGACTAACGTCCCAACAAGACGACGATAGGAGCCCGGATCAGACAAGGGAGGACTCGTAGAGGTGCCCAAGCGATGATTTTGCTCGATGGAGGTACAACACGGTTTACTACCTAAAATGCCGCTTTCAGATATGATATCTAGCGCATACTTGCGTTGACATAAAAATATACCACTAGCATTGCGAGCCACTTCGATGCCCAAGAAATATTTCAACACTCCCAGGTCTTTCATGTGAAAACATGAACAAAGGTACGACTTGAATTCGTCAACAGCCTGTGAGTCGTTTCCCGAGACAAGAAGATCATCAACATAAATAAGGACATTAAGACGGGTTTCTCCTCGAACAAGAGTAAACAAGGAATAGTCGGAGTAGCTCTGGGAAAACCCATATTGTTTTAAGGCAGAACCTAATTTCGCAAACCAACAACGGGGGGCCTGTTTAAGCCCGTACAAGGACTTGCGAAGCTTACAGACCATACCTGGAGCAGAAGTATGGAAACCTGGTGGAACTCTCATATAGACTTCTTCATGAAGGTCCCCATGGAGAAAGGCATTGTGCACATCCATCTGATGAAGAACCCAGTTACGAGCGGCCGCAACAGCAAGAAAGGCACGCACTGTGCTCATCTTCGCCACAGGAGCAAAAGTTTCATCGTAATCAACTCTTTCAGTTTGATGATTACCAAAGACGACCAAACGGGCCTTGAACCGCTCAATTGTCGCATCAGATTTGTATTTAATTTTGTACAACCATTTGCTACCAAGGGCCTTCTTTCCGGGGGCAACGGAACTAACTCCCAAGTATCATTTTCACGAGAGCACTCATTTCTGATTCCATTGCTTGGCGCCAATCGTCACTTTTGACCGCCTCTTTAAAAGATTTCGGTTCTTTATGCTCTGTAATCACGGACATAAACGCACGATGCTCTATAGAAAATTTATCACTGACAATGTAATTCACAAGAGGATACCGCGTACCTGAAAATGGGTTGGAAACGGTGATTGAAGATGCGGTGGACGGACAAGCACTTCGAGCTGTACTGCCCACAACATAGTCACGAAGATTGGTGTTAGAAAATTTGCGGCGATGGCCTCTGCCCAATACCGGCTCCCCCTCCTCTGTGGTTTGTCCAACCGAGGGTGTGGGTTGCTCCTCCGTCGTAGCCGTGGGCATGGGTTGCTCCTCCGTCGTAGCCGTGGGCATGGGTTGCTCCCCTGTCTCATCCGGGGGCGACTCGGAACTCTCGTTAGTAGCAGGCCCCTTATCCGACGTGCAGTCAGACTCACTAACCTCCGTATCCCAATCAATAATATACTCATCCGAAACACTGGAAGATGAGGGTATGGCTACAGGATTACTCCAGAACGGAAAATGATCTTCGTAAAAAAAGTAACATCCCGTGACACAAAAAACTCATGCGTGTCTAAATCATACAAATACCACCCTTTCTTTCCCGTCGGATATCCCAAAAAAACGCATTTGCGACTACGACTAGCGAATTTATCATGTTTACTCTTTTGATTGTGAGCAAAGCACAAGGATCCAAAAACCTTGATACGTTCAAAAGGAGGAGGAGACTTAAAGAGTACCTCATATGGGGTAACACCTCCAAGAAGTACAGACGGGGTTCGATTTATTAAATGAGCTGCGGCCAAAGCGCATTCACCCCAGAATTCAATGGGAAGGGCAGCTTGAAAACGCAAAGCACGGGCTACGTTGAGAATATGTTGATGTTTTCTCTCAACCCGACCATTTTGTTGGGGTGTCCCGACACATGAGGTATGAAATATAATGCCTTGTTCATCAAAATAAGATTTAAGACAGTTGAATTCCGTACCATTGTCGCTCCGAACAATTTTAATGAGTGCGGAAAACTGTCGACGAGCCATAGCCACAAAATGCATAAACCTGTCATTCACCTCTGTTTTGGTACGCAACAAATAAATCCAAACACAACGTGAAAAATCATCCACGAGTGTAAGAAAAAAACGAGAGCCATTGGATGATGGCGGGTCATATGGGCCCCATCACAATGTATGAGTTCAAAAGCACTACGACTTTTATTATTACTTATAGGAAAACTGCTACGAGTATGCTTAGATCGGTGACAAACCTCACACGGTTTTGTCACATTGTCTTTGTTATTACGCAAGAAGGGAAGTAATTTTATAACTTTTTCCGAAGGATGACCCAATCGATTATGCCATAAAGAAACAGAAGAGCTCGTATTCACCGCACCAGTGACTATGTTATGTTCTTGTCGCAGGTAATAAAGTCCGTCCACCCGCTCAACCGTTCCAATCACCATTTTCGCACGTCGGTCCTGTATAGTACACACATAAGCATTAGTGACAAGTTCACAATTGAGAGCATCAGTTAACTGTGATGCTGATATCAAATTGCAATGTAATTTCGGAACATAGAGAACGGGATAAAGGGAGAGCACAGGCGTAAGATTGACACGTCCTACATGGGAAGCATGGATTTGCGTGCCATCAGGAAGTCCGACCGCGCGACTGGGAACCTGCTGCAAGTCAGATAAAAAATCGAAAGTACCCGTTACATGATGGGAGCATCCCGTATCAAGTATCCACTTACCGGAGAAATTATGATCGGGCATGCCATAAGCTGTCACCCCTGCTTCCTGATTCCCGTCAACAACAGCGACATGAATAACAGTGCCTGTACTAGCACCAGAAGTACTCCCATCAGACCGCCCAATACCACCGCTACGCCCCCCTCCTCGGCCAGAGCCCCCTCCGCGGCCATAAACAGAACCATGAACCCCCCCTCGACCCAAGCCTGCTTTATTGGTAGGTTTCGGAATCCCCTTTAATTCGTACCACCAATCAGGTAGTTCGTCGAGGAGGTCAAAGCACATGCTACGGTCATGGCCCTTACGATTACAATGGGTACAAATTAATTTTTGACGCTCTGATCGACTCATTTGAGAAGGATGTCGGGTCAGAGCAGGGCTGATTGAGGCGCCATTACGGACAGCAAAGGACGACGCCGCCGTCGAAGAAGGAGGGGTTCGATGAAGGCCACGAACCCGCTCTTCCTGTGAGATTAAATTGAAAGCCCGATGCAAGGTAGGTAGTGGGTTTTGGGAGAGCAAAACAGAACGTAATGAACCGTACACCGAGGGTAAGAAGCCTATTAAGAATTTATGGAGGCGGCCTGATTCGCGACGGCCAGTATGTTGCTTGGCAACATGGCAGTCACACTTACAACACTTACAAGAAATAATAGGTTCATACTTGTCAAGACTCAAGAGCATCCCACAACTGACACAATTTACCATAATACACCGCCATACTCATCGACTCGGTTTGACGACAGTCTTGTAAATCAGATTTCAATTGTTGTATTTTGGGGCCATCAATAATGCAAAAGCGTTCATGGAGATCGTCCCATAAACTCTTTGCATTCTCATAGTTAGGAAGTAGAGATTTTACCTCGGGGCTGATCGTGTTCATGAGCCAGGCAACAAGGAGTGAATGAACCGTCTCCAAGTGATCTGAAGTGCACGGTGGTTGGGGCTCATTAAGCGAGCCATTCAGGAATGCATACTTACGACGCGCCTTCAAGGCTGTACGAATCGAATATGCCCAATCATCAAAATTGTCAAGCGTCAAACTGACGGACGTGATCCTATCGCCAGGTTTGTCATTAGGTCCGACATAATAGGGGGAGGTAGGTTCGATTTTCTGCACTTTTTCTTCATCGCCAGGCATGACGGAATAAGGTATAGAATATTATTTTGGTGTTTTGTGGATAACGTCTGATACCATGTTACAAATACTTGAACAATGGATTCCAACTTTCTGCCTCTTCCCTTTATTTCCTTCTTCTTATATACAATTGTACAGCCCATAAGAAGGCCTTAGATTTCAGAAAGCCCAAGGGCCAAGAGTCACAATAACAACACTATTAATAACAGTAATACAAACCAACACTATTAATAATAGTAATAAAGATAATAAGGTAATAGAAGGCCTCGTTAAAGACGGTGTCCTCCGTTTATGGCACGAAATCAGAGATGTAAGCAAACGTTTTTGTAAATAATTATGCAACTGTTGGTACTTTGAGGCAATAGGCCGGAGGATCGGAACTTACAAAAGACAACAATCCGCTAACCGGAGTAATATATAAATTGGATATTTTGTAGAATTACGTAGTAATTAAACACGCTTTTCTCCAAGAAATAATCAACCATATTACATTCCTCGGGTTACACGAATCTTCTTGTGGGATAAGATTACAACGTTACACTCTCAATTCCGACATAAAAATTTAGAGCAAGAAACAATGGAGTACTAGAATTGTATAATCATTTTCAAAGAAGAAAAACAAGGATTGTTTTCTTAATCCCCTTTTGAATATAATATACTCCGTAGTAGTTTTCTATATATCGACCAAAATGATACAAAGGATATTTATATCATTTTGCCAACATTCGGACAATATTTGACGGTTACAGAAAGAACCACACACAATCCTTGCACTTGTTCAAATTTACTCACAAGAAGCAATTGACACGACTTTATACCCGGTCAACTGGACAGAACATTAAAATACAATACAAATACCATTTTTTATGTCACCAATTTACATCCAATAGTATCTTATGCCATTAATTAACATCCAATGTCTTCTATGTTAATTTATATGATTAATATTGTTAGTTTATTAATTGAACAGAAAGTTAAAAGGATATTTTTTGGATTTTTTCTATTTATCAATCAAACTTGGAAAACAGTTATAATTAACCACTTATAATTGAAAATGAAAATGATTACTATACAAATTTGATATAATTGAAATGGTCTTCTTAACTAGGTTAACTATAATTATGAAAATTAAAAAAGATAGTACGTAAAAGATTGGCCAAAAAGCGAAAAATTTATTAAAAATGTAAGCAAAGAATTATAAGCTTGAACATGAAAAACCTGTTAGGCAACACACATCTACAAAATTAGAATACTATACTTTCAAAGAACAATTTGAATTTTGAAATGAATTCAAAAAGAACAATGACATAATTTTAGCCAAAAAAAAACATAACTTCACTTGAATAAATTTACAAAGTTGAGGCTAAAAAATGATATGAACTTGAGTATTCTAAATTAATAAACCGAATCTTCAATCAGAAAAACTTACGGCTATAGTGAATGGGAAAGTGGCGAGAGAAATATGGAGGCATGATTACAATGGAAGGAGAAAGGATTTGAATGGAGGGAGTTATATATAAGAGCAAAATTGTAGAAGGAGTGTGAATAGTAAAATGGAAATTGAGACATTAAAAAAGATGGGGAAATATACTGCCTATATTGACATATAATCGTAAAGAGCCGCGGCAACCAAATTTAAGGTTTTATTAGTGTAGATCTTCTTAATTTAGGGTGAGTTTTGAGGGAGTGTCTTTGTTATGGATCATGACAAACTATACATAAATTCTTAATGAGGACGTTAATATCCGTCTTAAATTTAATATTGGTTAAGTAATAGATAAGATCAAAGAGAATGCCTATAAGTTGTACGGAGTAGTTGTTCACGGTTTGTCATGTCCGACCCGCTTTTCTTGGACAAGTATTTTAGGGGGGGGGGGAGGTTAAAAGGACGGGTCAAGTCCGGTCCGTCAAGTTAAACAAGTGGATATGAGCGGGTATATGAATTATTAGGTTCTAATTTGTTCAACTTTTGTCCATTACTTTAACATCTCACTTTCCACCCTTTTAATTAAATATAACAAACTAAATAAAAATTTAACTTAACAAACTATAAATAACCTATGTGGATCTTCCACGTTTGGGTCCAGATACCAATATTTCGACAAATACTCGAGAAATTAACCTTAATTTATTGTACATGCTACATAATTGTATTTTTGTATTCGTTTTAAAGTTTTTTTTTGAATATTTTGGATATGAATTGTATATATTGTTTAAAATACAGTGTCGTTTATTATTTCTGTCATATACGATCGTTTAATAATATCAATTATCAAACACTCAATTTAAAACTTTAAATCTGATTAAGCACAATATAACATACATGTACTTTACATTTTTACTCATTTCTTAATAATAACAAAAGTTTTAAAACAATACCCCTACAATTTGCACGAGTTTAAGACTAGTAGACATATAAAATAGTATGAATATTTTAGTACGGGTGGTATTGATGTCGGTATTTTGGCGGCACCGTCTTGTTACCAGAAATTATTATACGCATATTTGACTAGAGCTGCCAAGTCTAACCCGACCCGAACTCGAGCAAACCTGACCCGAAAGAACCCGATAATTATACGAACCGAAATCGACCCTCCCGACTCGACCCGAATCGACCTGGTGGCGACCCGTAACCGAACACGACTTGATAATCAATGACCTTAATCGACCAAGTCCCAACCCGATTTTGACTCAATTAAATTGATGACCTGACAATTATTAAGCTTAATATTGATAAAAAAAATAAAAGTGATTTATTGTTTGGTTTAGATACATAAATGAAGTAACTAAACCAAATAATGGTTAAAAACTAAATTTAATGATCAAAACTTGAACTAATGCGATAAAGTAACCGGACTCGATAATGACCCGGCCCAATAACGACCTGAACCCAACCCAACTCAACCCAAAAGGGTAAACTGATCGATCTGACCTAAACCCGACCTGACCAGACCGAAACCCGACCCGACTGATCCGATTACCACCTCTAATTTGACATCCCTAACCTTGTATATTTATTTGTTTGGTTGTTCTTCTTAGGCCATTTAAAATGAGTATGAGACTCTTTTTATAGGAAAATGTGACATTGTATCTAAGGAATGAGTCATTTTACTTGATAATAAATAAATAAATAAAAATAATCAAAACTAAAAATACACAAACAATATGAGACGTATAATAATAGAATATTATAGCAGATTTTTATGTTTTACAATAGAACGATATTGTATTAAATTCTAAATTATAATGCTAATAAAAAGTCGCAAACTATATACTTTTATTATATCATACATACCTACCTTATAAAACTATTAAAAAAAGCATTCCACTAGAACAAAATGTGAGTCATACTACAAAGTATTAAACAAATTTACTACGTGTATTATTCAAAATTTTATATGGGTCTTGAATGTTGATACATATAGACCAAAACATTTCACGAAATACCCATTAATGTCATTCAATTTAAAATTAAATTAAGAATTTTGCTATGCATGTTACCTCTGTTATTTAGTCACAAAATGATGTTACAATTAGGTTCTAACTATTATTGTAATGGTAATTGTGTAACTCATAAGATTAATTCCAATCTTTCTTCCATGACTCAATAACATCTAAAGTATTAAAACTAAAAAACAATACATAACTCCCAAGTGTATTTGAAAATTTACTATAAAACTCGCCCTAAAATCACCTCATATAGCACCGAACACAAAAAAACAATTATTCTTCGTTTAGTATCTTATATATTCGTTTGTTCATTCTTAACATTCTACAAAATGGAAAACAAGGCATCAAAGTCTATAGGTGTTATCCTTGCACTATTTCTCCTCGTTGGAAATCTCCAAAGTGGGCTAGCCCAGTGGGCTTATGCGCCTATTGCCAGAGGCCCAATTCCTGGAGGCAATGTATATTCAGATCGAAAAGGACTTTACGAGTGTTTTCTGACATTTTACGGTATTGCACCTTCATGTATAACTGAGATCATCAACACCGTTGCTACAGGCCGTGTCGAACTTGGCCCGGCTTGTTGCAACTTGCTCGACCAAGTGAATGATGATTGTTGGAAGGTCTTCTTCCCTACCAGCCCAGACCTCCCTCATCTCATTAAAAAACAATGCGACGAATACAAGATGTGAGTTGGGAACGACTATGTGACACTGCCTCTTAATATCGACATCGCTCATACATTTTAAATTATACTTAGGTAGTAATGAAACTTGTTGATGTTCATTGTGTCAACTCTAATTTAATCTTTAAAATAGCTTAGTAGTTTTATCGTGATCTTTTAATGTAGTGTTTCTCAAATAATAAGAGGATATCTTTGTTAGAGTTAATAAACGGATTGAAATATTTAATTTATCGCACGAAGCCATTTTATGGTAATATAGTATAGCGTTTTCTTTTTAGTTACATAAATTGTGTACCTTTTTTATCTATGTTTTATGGAATGATACATCCATGATAATAAAATTTATATACGTCAATTTTGTCGAATGTCACCTTTTGTGTCAAGTGTTATTTATATAGTATGTAAAATTTATAATGAACTTCATTTGAGCAAATTATATCAGGTGTTTATATACAATTTATATATATACACTATTAAGAAGGCATCGCATACAAAAATGCATTGGTATTCTTATCAAATAGTAATCTTGCTTTTTGCATTAAATAACATAAACTAATCTCAAGCCCCCATGTATTTACATGGCAAAGATTCATACAAACTACTCGTACATGACTCGCCCATGCAAAGCCACACTAATTATTGACTTTGCACAATAACATTCTAGATCCAAAGTCTGTAAACAAATATAATAGTTTGAAACTTTAATATAAACTTGGGATTTTCTCATTTGTACCCTTCAACTATTAGCTTTTCTCACTTATACCCCTCCATTTTCCAAAAGCCCACATATACCCCTAAATTTTGTTTGTAACTTTCATCCATGACCAAAAGTTGAATTCCGTCAAATTAACCGTGTTAAGTGTTGATGTGGCAATTAAGTATTAATTGTTATTTGTTAGTTAACTTTAATCTGCTAAGCTTAATATAAATTAAAATGTTTTTTTTATTTAAGTGACTAATTTTTTTCACCTCTCTCCACCATCCACACACACCAATGACCACCACGTTCTTTTACCATAATAACCACCATTCGCCGTCAACCACCTTCATCACACCTCAACGATTCATCCCATCACATGCATGTTCGATCACCACCTTGACATTGGTGCTCACAACCAACTTGTGGTATTGGTTCGTGGGCTCGGGCTCGTCGAGCCATCGGGCAGTAGAGTCCCAATTAGCGGCGAGATTCTCGCTCGGGCTTGTGATGTGGGCAGTGGGATTCTACGGTGGCGGTTGACTTGCGTTTGTAGTGAGGAAATTGTCATGAAGAGAGAATGGAGGGGTTTCGAGTGGTTGTTATGGTGAGGGACTGAGGTTTTTTTTAACAAAAAAAAATCCATTTTACATTCATTATAATTACACAGGATTAACTAACGATGATTAGTAACTAACTATTTGCCATGCTAGAGCTTAACATAGTAGACTCAACGGAATTAAACATTAGGTCACAGTTGAAAGTTCCTAACGAAGTTTGAGGGTATAAATGGGCTTTTGAAAAGTGAAGGGGTACAAGTAAGAAAAGCTAATAATTGAGGGGTACAAATGAGAAAATCCCTATAAACTTTCTTCATCTCGATTAAACACTACACTATCACCATCTCCCCTCGCAGATGCGGAAAGTTTATAATTAACTTTGATACAAATTATGAAAGAAAATATAAAAATGAATTTAACCAATAATAATCTCATTCATAATCATCTCAAGCTCTCTATATGACGAACTAAGGTTGTAACCGTGTAATCAGCAAGTTAGATGATCTTGACCTCAGCTTGGGAAAATGAAGTTTGTGATCGGCTTGGAGGAGGCTCGGCAAATCCTGGAATTTCGAATTGAGAGAGATTAGAGTCTTAGAGATCCAGAAAACCGTTGTAGCCGCCGCAACCGGAACTGAATATGCGAATAGTGTTCTCAATTTTTTTGACTCTGTACCCTTGATTTCAATATTATTAGTGTTCAATTAGATCTTGGTTTGTCGTTATGTGCTTTTTAATTTTTCCTTTACATCTCCTATATACTAAGAGAGTAAGCCCCATAGAAAAATTTCTGGGCCAAAGCGCTAAACTTAGATAAGGAAATAATACTATTAAAAATAATTTTTTTTTGGTGAAATGTGAATTAATTCTCATTAATACTCAATCAAACCATACATCATACATCTCTTCTACCATACTATTTGTAATGAAACGATTATATCAATAACATATTTGATTCCCAACTAATATCACATCTAGTAGTGCTATAACAATCAAGAGCCTTCACGCTTCCTTTAACGCTTTCATGTATCTTCTTCAATAGTTACCCAGGATGATAAACTATAATCTCTACACGGCTCTTGTTCCTGGATTCCCAAATGAAATACACCAAACTAGCAAAAGCAGCCATAACAATCTTCCTGCGTAACAGAGACCTGCACCTTCATTGCAGCATCCAATCGAGGTAAGTTCCCTGCCATCTAATACCCAACCAGGTTTACACACCCCTCAGACATTGCTTACAGTACTCACACTAAAAAACAGGTGCATTTTGAATTCCTGCTCTACTCCACAAAGCTCACACACCCCATCAGTCATCACCCCATGTCTCGTCATTATGTCCTTGGTCAGTAACCTATCATGCACAAACATCCAGTTAATGAATGTATTCCACACATAGTGATGTCACCTGACTTTCTGATGCATACCATTCTGCCAGTCATATACACCATGAACAGAGTAAGGTAAGCTGGCCCAATTATTGTCTTGGAACCCTCTATACAATGCATATTTGATCTTGCATACTTGTCTCCACGTCCAACTTGATATTAAAAACAATCCCCTATTGTAATGATATGCAACTAATTTATATAGGTAATAAATGCCGACATACTACTATTATTATTGTTAGGTTCATGAAAAAAAAACTTTTCATCAAAATAATTTGAGGAAAAAATAATTAATAAATGATATCATCAGTTTCGTGATATAAATAATCACTAAAATACATATCTCCTAACATTATTGAGCTCTCTTGATTATATTTTCGGTTTCAATTTTTTTCTCAAATTAAATGTTAAAGACGAGAAATGTGAAATTAGTGAGTTTTGAATTGAAAATTTATAAATAATAAACGAAATAAATAAGAATTTGTATATATGGTGCAAGAATTTCACGAGATCTATATTAGTAACTTAATGTCACCAACTACTTAAAAAAGTTATCAATAACATTTCTTATAGATGCTTTTAAAAAGATATATTTAATCTAAACGTTATCATTCTGTAATTTTATATATTCTTCGTTTTTACGTAAGTTCAACTTGATATTTTTTATAGGAAATAATTAGAGGGTGCTAATTTCAAATACAAAAACTTGACAAACATTATTGACAGTAGAATTTATCATTAAATTAAAAATAAGATTAAAATCCAATTTAAATTGCTAAATTCTCTATCATTCCTATCTTAAAAAACCGTGCAGTTGCACGAGATCTATACTTATCTAACTAAAAATTAATAATACGGCAAATTTGAAGCTTTCAATTGCTTATTTCCAAAACCAAGGCATAAAATTTCCAAATCAAGGTAGGAACACAAATATAATTTCGTTGGGGGTATAATAAACTATAAATACAAAGAACTTATTACACAAAAAAACTAAAGTAAATCTCCAATCTTGAAAAAATCATGGAAGTCAGCAAAAGAGCTAGGAAGGACAACAATGATCAATTGAGCCAACTGCAAAACGACATACTATTGGTAATACTATATTTTCCACCCTTTAGATCCGTCATCGTGACCGCGACATTATCGCGACAGTGGCGTTGGCTATGGAGACATCTGCCCAACATCGACATCTGATAGGCTATCGCACACCTAATCAAAGATAAATACCCTAGATACAAATGAATGTAGTAATAGGGGTCGAACACAAGGAGACGGGAGTTGCTAGCAAGTTGTTATGGAGTGAATTCTATCAAAGTCGGTTATCGATTGGTTTGGTAGGGTTTATGAAACAACAATAATAATAAAGGCAGAGTCTAGGGAGGTCGGGTCACACATGCAAATTATGTAAATGCTCAAGTCAAACTAGGAAATTGATAATAACGATAATTGTTTAGGCTAAAGACACCCACCTCTCGATATTAGTGTCAACCATGGATCGGGTCCTAACGAACTCTCACTTTGGCTAGGTCGATCTACTAACACATGCTTAATCTAATTCAATTCCGTGCCTCTCGACTTATAGAAAGAATTAACGAATTTAATCAAGGATTGTGATCAATAATCAAAGACTAACAATACAATGCAAGCATGTGATAGGAACAACTATTTGATATCATAACATCTCATTTCAACAATAGCAAATATTATTTATGCATGGCTTCCCTAATTCCCTAGACAAAGTAACTACTCTTGCATAATGATAACTAATCTAATAACAAATGATAAAGTAAACATGATGATTGACTAATAATGGAAATGACAAAGGAAATAACAAAACAATACAAGAAATAGAATTACCTCAACAAAGGAAATAAAACTTGGAATTGAAGAACACAATGGAACCAAATAACTTGCAAATGAACTTGTAATGTAAATTGAAATACTTAAAGGAATTATTTGTAACAACTAATGGAAACTAAACTATTCTAAACCTAATCTAATGACTAATGATATTATGTAAAAGAGTGTTTTTAGAGTGTAGAATGATGTACAAGATGATGAAAAAGATATTAAAAATGATGCCTCCAAGTGTCGAAGTCCCTCTCCTTTATATAGGGAGAGGGACTTGAAACGTAATATTTCACAGAGACCAAACCCCGATCGTGGTTTCCTTAACCCGGCTATATTTGCTTAATTGCTCCATTTAATGCTTAAGGAATCCTAAGCTATGCCTTTAAGCACCTTAATTCTCCGATTAATTGCATAGTTTTGGGATTCCTTGAGCATCCAAAGGAGCATCCTATGTTGACTTGTGGGCTCCTTGCATTGGGCTTCATTTTTGGTTTCTCATTTGCATATCAATCCATTTCACAAATCTTCATGCTTGGCTTGTCATTCTCCATTCCATCCTTCCATGGTCCATCTTGCTTCCATTAGCTTGGTGGACTTTGGTACTTGCTAATGTGCTAGGAAAAAGCCTCTAAATGCTTAGATTTCACAAAATGTACCAAACACAAGCAATACACCTAGAACACGTAATTAGCTCACAAATATACTAAACAAAGTATAATAATCATGTAAAACCGAGCTAAACTAGGGAGTTAAACTATATATAAAATGGACTCATCAACATCTTAATCTACTCTGACTTTGGTGACCAAAGAGAAGCGTTTTTCAGTGCTATGGACCATCTCCTTCCAAAAATCACCTCTGTATCCATTCAAAGATTCAGCCTAGATCTCAGACATTACGAAGAAGACCGCTTGTTTAACAACCGAAACCGAAACTAGGCTAATTTTCCTCGTTGGTTTGAGTGGTAATACCCCTATATACCAAAGGGCCTTACAAGACCTCCTTAGTACATTGGGATGCTACCATCTCGGTTGCCCGAGCTAGTACATATCAAATTGACTATAAAAGAACATACTTATTAAATCAAATGTTTAAATCAAGTTACATCATTCTAAATCCAGACGACACACCGTCGTAACAATAATCCAACTGATAAAATAAAGACAATGAATGTAATTTCTAAGACTCTAATCATCAATGCGGAAGCTAAGATTCAACAGCGACAATCCCATCAACTCCCCAACGCAAGATCATCGAATTACCTGCTGAACACCTGCTCACCATTCCCCACTAGATCACCACAATTTTAGAAAATAATATGGAGTCAGTACTCCATAAGCCGATCAATGTACAAGACAACAAAGTAATCATCACAGTAACAAAACCGAGGCCCACGGCAGCGGTCACCTCAGCAGCATCATGCTATCATCCTGACCTGCAAAACCACCTATTGATCCCAGATCGCAGCACTGGCCATCGAAATTCCATTTCACCGCAGCGAAATACCCGGAACATTAATGTGCACATCCGCTTCGCAGCGGGAGAGCTACGAGAGGCAAACTCAGGGTGTGATCCGTCTCCCAACGGATCACCAAAATAATAACCAAGTATCACATTCCAATTCCAACTCCAACTCCAAACACCATCATCAACACCACAGTAACCATAATTATCATCATAACAATAACCATCATCATCATCATCACAATAACAACCATCATCATCAGTAAGCCACACATCTCATGACAAAGATTAACATATAAAATACTGAGTAGGAAATCCTACGTTTTCGCAAATCCGCAGCAATCACAAATACGCAATCACTAGATGATAAGGGTAAAGTCGCGTCACCTTAATCAAAGTAATCCTAATTCACTACTAACTAATAGTCAGCGGTAAACAAGGTATCGAATCCACAAGGAGGCGGTAGTATTCTAATCTGTTAAACTAGGTTTGTCTCTATAGTACAATTTCTGGGTTTTAAGGTTTGTATTTCTAAACTAATAGCAAACAATAACAATAAAAGATTGAAAACAATAAGATTAAAAGTCTAGGGTCTCAGGTTCACTAGGAATTATTGTTCAGGGGTAAAGGTGTAATCAACTAACATGCAATAAAGTTATCTAAGGTCACAAGATCGGTCGATTCAATTATGCCCTTTAGATCTACAATTCAACATGTGATCGCTATCATTAAACGAGTTCTATACAATCATCGTAGCCTATCTTAGTCTTAACCCGGTCGTTGTCAATCCTAATTTGCGAGACTAGTTAATTAATCCTGGCCAGTAATCAAACAACTAGAATTAAAACGATAATCAAACGATAACCATGCAATTGCAATTCAATTAATTAGTCTACCCCTTCTAACAATCCTAGATCCCCTTTCAACCCTAGAAAAGAATTTACCTACTCATAACGATATTAATAACAACAATAATAAATAAAGTAAACATGCTTAACAACAATGAAAGGAATAACAAAGAATAATTAAAGAACTAGAAGGTAATTAATTGAATAACGAAGAAAGATTGAAAAATACCGATTACAAGTTGAACTAAAGACAATCGTCTTGATGAATAAAATCCAGAGGCAAAGCAAAGAAAACTTGAGTTTCTAATATTAAAGCATACCTAATTGTGAAAGACGAGTTTTCCTTTTTATAATAATCTTTAATTAACTAGGTTAAACTAATTTTAGGAAAGACGAAAACTGTCAAAAACTGGGTTGCTCGATCGAGCAAGGGTATATTTCTCGATCGAGCAACCTTCAGCCCGACTCAATCGAGCGAAGGTATGTTGCTCGATCGAGCATCCTCCTGATGGCTCGTTTCTTCTTTTTTCTTCATTTCTTCTCCACCGTTCTCGATTTCCGTGCCTAACCTTCTACGATCCGACTCCGCCATGCTCCATATCAACTCAAAAAGCTCCAAATGCATTCAATCTGCATTAAAACAACATAGAAGCGGCAAAATTGATATTCTAGCTAAAATAGCATAGAAACAAGTAATGAAAGACGGTAAATTAAGTTATACGTAACTAAGGGAAGCATAAAATATGTGTATAAATAGTGATCATCAAACTCCCCCAAACCAATCCTTTGTTTGTCCCTAAGCAAAGCACTCAACACTATACAAGGACAAACAAACAAATGGTGAATGAAAAACTCAAAGCTAATGTTAATGCACATACAAATCCCAAGCTATCCATATCTATAACAAATTAATGACCAAGTTGTACCAATAAAACAAATTCAAAGGCACGGGAAAGTAGAAAACGCAGCTCATATTCCAAGATTTTACATGATACCGTAGTATAGACAAAACCAAATACCTTTCAATTTTGCAAGACTCAATTTGTCGGATTCTCGCGGATTCACTCAAGCACTCATAAGTTTATGTAAGGGTGAGTTTTGTAAAGATAGAAAGAAATAGAAACACTCACTCAACTTATGAAACATGCATGCATTCTAATGTGATAGTAATTTCCCCAACTAATACGCATTCGTTATAAAGTACATGAATCAAGACAACAAATGAGGCTAATGGGTGAAGGTATAGAAGTGGATTGTGCCAAGGCACGTATGGGAATGTGGGGCTAAGACCGGTAGTCGCAGCGACACTTACCAAAACAAATCTACAAGACTAGCACAAACCAACACCCGACTAGAGAAATTATCTTAAACTTTGACAACACAAGAGAGATATCGATATTGCTCTCTGAAAAATGCATTAGACTCTAGTATATTTCCTCTTCATTATCCCTTGAACAAATCAATGAAGCATATATTTTTTTTCTTTGTTCCTTTGTTCCTTTTTTTCTTTTTTCTTTTCTTTTTCTTTGTTCTTTTTTCATTTTTTTCTTTTTCATCATATCTTTTGCTTCACAACATTTTTCAACAAAGGGAATAAATGACACAATTGCCAACATACTTGCTACACCCATTTGATATTCTTTTTCAGAAATCCCGACCCAACCATAGTGGACAAGTAGATAAGAAAAACATGCAACTGCGACTGTCCCGATAAGGTAGGCAAATTCTAGGAATGTAGCTATCAGATAGGTTATAAAACTGGCTACAATAGGCTCGAATTGGCTCAACGTACAGAACTCAATAATAAGGGTATAAAATCAAGTCTTTTTGGCTATGTGAGACTTATTTGAACAAAAAAAGAACCGCCTTTCCTCATGCACTTATCAAACGAACGCGTATAGTATCAAGAAACGAATGTCACACTTATGCAATTTGACGTTACATATTGCACAAGGAATACCACACTCAAGCTAAAGACAATGAGACCAGTTTATTAATGTTCCTGGCCTAGGAAGCTCTAAAGACCTCAGAATTTTAAGTGGTTTACCAACAAAAATGGCCAAATCTAATTAGCATAAGGTATGTCAAAAACGGTCAAGACTTGTTTTATGAGCTTTGTTTTCAAAAATAGTAAGTCAAAACAATGTACATGGACAACTTATTTGAGATTCAAATGCAAAAACAATGCAAATTATCATCATTATTATTCAACTTCACCAAGACTCGACCTAATAAAATAAAAAACATGTTTTTGGATTTTGTAAATTTTTCAATTTTTATGATTTTTTTTTCTTTCACACAACGGAAATAAACACACAACTTATATAAAGACTCTCCTCCAAACCTAAATGTCACAGTGTTCTCAGTGTGACGCTAACAGCACAACAATCACACAACAACCAACATCAGCAACCTATAGAACACAACTAACAAAGGGAAAGGGAGATAACTAAAAGAAAATACAATAAAAGAAAGTACAAGGATAGATAATACCAGCTGTATAGAGTAATAGCCTCCCCCAAACCAGCTGCAAAATGGGGGCGTAGTGACCAGCTGTCACTACTGCTCGTCATCACCATCATCATCATCAGCATCATCATCATCACCCCTCTGAGCAGCACCAGAAGAAGAGGCCCGAAATGGCTCACCAAAACCACCAACCAGAGCATCCGGTCGGATAGGAGTGTACCACTGACGACCTAGACAACCATAGTCGTGGCTGAACTCCTGGAAAAAATGCTGAGGAGTCACCCCATAATTGTCGAACACACCACTCTCGTCACCCGGACCTCGGTAGTAGCTCGGCGGAGTCCAACCAACAGTAGCATTGATATCAGTCCGCATAAGGTTCTCCCAAAGCTCTCTCATCACCAAGTCATTATTAATGCCTTGGTGAATCCTAATCTCCCTCTCCAAAGCCGGATCAAAGTCATAAGCAGGTGGACGGTAAGGGTACGGGGTCGGGGTAGGTGTAAAGTGGGGAGTCGGGGTGGTGGTGGCTTGAGTAGAAGAAGAAGGAGTGATCCGCCGACGAGGTCGACGGGTCTCTGTCAAGGCAAAAACAAGCTCAGGTGGGACCGCATAAGAACGAGGGAGAGGGGTAGGTCCAGTTTCAGGATCATGGGTAGGCAACCGCTCCGTAGAAGGGAGACGGTTATCGGTGTCGGGAAGAGCTATCCACTGGGACCCCCGTACTCGCCACTGAAATCGAGCGTTACCTAACGCATTAATCCAGCAAAGTGTGTGGCGCAAGTACTCCTCGTCGACCCTAGGGGCATGAATCGGGGTCACTGGTGTGTATCGACGGTCTCCCCCAAACCCAGTAAATCGCCTAGCCAACCTAGTGACCAAGGCACCACAATCTAAAGAATGTTGGGTAAGGGAATTGACTCTCCAGAAAGCGTAACACACCAAACCGACCGGGTGGAAATAAAAATCATTCTCATGTTGGGGGTTGAGGGTAGATGCAAGTAATAAAACCTCATGAGAATTTAATTTATTGAGGTCCTTCCTAGCAAATAAAATAAGGCTAAAAAATCGCAAAAATAACCTTAAACAAGGATGTTGCACATCATTGACAGCCATGACATTGACACGTGCATCAGGAAGACCAGTAAAGAGAGTAAAATAATCAACGGCTTGAAAGTCAGAAGGAATAGCAACAAAAGTGTCATCATTACCAAGAGAAAGACCCAAATGATTAGCTAATTCAGCATACGACAACACAAAATCCCTATTGAGCAACCGAAAAGACACACGTTTATTTGCATCGTCCCAATCATAGGAACTAAACAATTCAAGTGTCAGTGGTCGATAGGAAAGTTCATTGAGGGAATATAACCCTCCAAACCCAATTCGGTCAAACATATCAAAAATAGCAGTACCAAAACCGAGGGCAGCGAGAACGGTGGGGCACACACAACGGGTAGGGTCTATAGGACGACCCATAAGCGTAGCAAAGTGATCGTGTTGGTCGTGTGTGTTGAAAACGATCCATGGGTAAGTGGGATTACTAGGAATCGCTTCTATTTGAGGTTGTCGAATTAGACGGGGTTCTCTACGTCGCTTGCTAGTTCCTACTTGTCTAGACATTACGAATTGAAGTAAATAAGGCACACAAACACCACAATATGCTCAAAAAGACGGATTATCAAACCCTAATTCGAAAAAAAATCAAATTTGAGTCTAAAACGCAAGTAAGACGGAGCAATTAGTAATGCAAAAGTGATTAATTACTAAAGAACGAAGTAAGGAAGCAACAAACAATGAATTAGAAGCACAAATTGAAGAATAAGAAGCAAACCCTAGATTCACTTTTTGGGCAAAATAAGGGAGCAAAAACACCAATTTCTTCAAAAATTGCACTTAAAATAAGTAGAATGATCATTGTTGATGCTAGTATGATGATTAATTGATGATTTGAAGGTGTTTGAAGGAAGTATTTGAGAGAGTAATGGTGAGGGAGAGAACAAAAGAGGCGAAATAAGAAGAAGAATGAAAAAGGGGAAAACCTGATTAAAAGGACGCAGAACCGGTTTGGACCGGCCGACTCGATCGAGCAGGTCAGGTCTGCTCGATCGAGCAACCCAAAATTTCCAGAATTTGAACTTTGCTCGATTCTCGGCTAAATCTGGTGCATGTCTAACTCGATCAAGCAAGTCATGCTGCTCGATCGAGCAACCCATCATTTTCATATTTTCCTTGTTTTCTTGTTCTTGCTCTTTCTTTCGTTTCGTTCTTAAGGCGACTTCCAATTTTATTACCTGCAAGCACTCAATAAAATTGTTAGATCGCTCCTTCACCTCACTCAATAAAGTAGACCTATATATATTAACTATCCAAACTAAAGCTAATTAAACTATAATATTAATAGCTAAGTTAATTGAAATAAAATTTTCAAATGATGTACAAGTGAAAGCCGGGTTGCGTCCCGGGTAGCGTTGGTTTATATCGGACCCGCACGACCGTGTTACCTCAAAGTCATGGTGATTTATCAAGAGTGAAAAGGTTGACGGCCTCTATCACTCCTATAAATGTTCCATCGTAATAGGTCTTCATGCGTTGACCATTGACTTTGAAAATTTCACCCTTGTCGGTTTGTAATGTAACCGACCCAAACTTGTTCACCTCGGTAACTGTGAACGGTCCCGACCATCTGGACTTGAGTTTACCTGGAAACAAACGCAAACGGGAGTTAAATAATAATACTTTATCACCAATTTTAAATTCCCGCTGCAGGATCTGCTTGTCATGCAATTTCTTTGTCTTCTCCTTGTAAACCCGAGCACTATCATAGGCATGCAATCGAAACTCATTGAGCTCGTTCAATTGCATAAGTCGTTTCTCACCCGCCAATGAGGGATCCATATTAAGCTCTTTAATGGCCCACATAGCCTTGTACTCAAGTTCTACCGGTAAATGGCACGCCTTGCCATAGACTAACCGGTATGGAGAAGCACCTATTGGAGTCTTAAAAGCAGTTCTGTAAGCCCATAAAGTGTCATCGAGCTTACGAATCCAATCTTTCCTGAATTTACTCACAACTTTCTCAAGGATAGACTTAATCTCCCTATTAGAAACCTCCACCTGGCCACTTGTCTGCGGATGATAACTTAACTCCCGACAATGTGTAACGCCATATTTCTTCAATAAAGTGTTAAGATGACGTTCATTGAAATGCTTTCCTCCATCGGTAATGAGAGCACGAGGAACCCCAAATCGTGGGAAAATGATCTTCTGAAACAGTTTAACAACTGCTTTGGCATCGCAAGTGGAAGTGGCAATGACTTCCACCCATTTGGAGACATAGTCGACAGCTACTAGAATATATTGGTTACCATGAGAAGATGGGAATGGCCCTTGGTAGTGTAACAACCCGAAAAGTACCAAATTTTTCTAGTAGAATTTCGTAAGGATACTTTTCAGCAAGGTTAAGTTTTTAAAATAGAATTTATTGTTTCGAGTCGTATTTTGAAATTCCGAGTTCGTATTTGGAATTTCTGAGAGATTTCATTAAAATCCCGTTTTTAGTCATCTTTGACTTTTCTTGACTTTTAAGTCGTCTTTGACTTTTCTTGACTTTTTAAAGTCGTCATTGACTTTTCTTGACTTTTAAGTCGTCATAAACTTTTCTTGACTTTTAAGTCATCTTTGACTTTTCTTGACTTTCAGTCAACTTTGACTTTCGTTGACTTTTTTCCGACTCGCCTTATAAGTTTGAAGACCGAAATTTTATTTAAAAAAATAATATTTTTGATTTATTTTTATTTAGATTTATTAGAATTTATGATAATTTAATAAAATTATTTTGAATTTATTCGGAATTTATAATAAGGTTTTACGGTTTTAACCCAAACGTCATTTAACTATTCCCGGGTCAACTTAAGTCCCGAAACCCGACTTCGACATGAGTCATACGCCCCATGTCACTTTTTTTCCACTCATATTAGATCTTTTAATTAATATGATTAAACTAATAAAAATATCTAAGATATTTGTAACTTTATCGGTCTGTCAACTTAAACTCCGCAAATCGCGTAAAACCAGACCCGATTCCTCTCCATTTCACACGTCTCTTTTTCCCCTCTTAAGCCTTGATATTTTCTTTCTTTTCATTACAATAACATAATATCTAGATATTTGGTTTAATTAATTTAATATCTAATTATATTTAATCAATTACCGTAATATATTTATTTAAACCGAGTCAATTCCGTAACAACAATTTCAAAACCCGACTTCCTAATTCTTCTATATGTACACGGCCCAACCACTCATCATTACTCACTAACAACTTTTCATTTTACAATAAATCAAATTAAGATCAAATTAATCGTTCTTCAACGTTCTTCATTCGTTCTTGAGCGTTCTTCATCCGTTCTTCGTCGTTCTTGAGCAAAATCATCCTAAAACCTTCATTTCTTAATTAAATCCGTCCTAACTTATATTTCTAGAATCTCCTCTTCGCTCTCCATCTTCAAGTACGGTTTAATTTCAAATCCGACAAAATCGTTTTCAACATTTAATTATGGAAAATCAAGTTTAAGTTATAATAATGTTTTTCTTGTCATTTCTTATAGGTGAAGATTTTTGAGCCGATTTTGGAGACCTCGTATATTTTGGGTGAAGATTAGTAGGAGGGTTTCTTATTTTATACTTCTTATTTTGGTGCTAATTGATCTTGCTAGCTAAGGTAACGATTCCGAGTTACTCGACGATTTAATGTTACATAGCTTTTGTTTCTTTTGTTTTTAGTTCATCTTTTGTTTTTGTTTATGATATTATGATTTATGGATTTTTAGTTAGTAACATGCTAAGTAGTGGTTATTGTTATGTTTTATGAATTTATAACATGTTGGTTGTTCTTGACATAGTGGGATGATTTATGTAAAATCATGATTTTTGTATGGATGATTATTAAATTGGTTGTTAAAATGGTTGTTGTTAATTAAAAACATGTTAGAATTAATTTGGAATTGTGGGTGTTGGAACCGTGGGAAATGGCTGGAAAAACCAGCCCAAACCGGCCGGTCCAGGCCCGGTTCAGGCCGGTTCAGGCCGGTCCAGCCCGGTCTGGATTTGGTCCGGGTTTTGGTCTTTGAGTTTTGTCGATACTTGATTGTTATGTTGTTGTTTTGACGGGTTTTAATTATGTTAAGCATGCGGGAAAATATTAAGAAACGGTGTTAAAATTGACGACCCAAATCAGGCCCAACCAGGCCCGTGGGCCAAGTCCAGGCCCATGAAATGTCACGGCCCAAAATCAGCCCATGGGTCCCACTTTGGACTTGTGACGGTTTTTGAGTTAAATGTTAATTTGTCGTGTTTTGTAATATTTAGCAAGTGGGAAATTTTAATAAGTAAATTATTTAATTAAAAGTATTTTTTCATAAAATTATTATTTCTCACATGTTAGAAATTATAAGACGAGACCGTAGTGTAATTTGATATCCTTTAAGTCAAACG
>JAIUZE010066799.1:0-17611 GCA_022085475.1 Heliosperma pusillum
GGATCCTAATCTAAACCTGGCCAGATTCCTGGAATCACATTTTTCGATTCGACATGCGATCACATTTCGCATCCAAGACTCGGTCAATCATAGACGCCGAGTACCCCAAATTCGGTAGATCAATTCACGAAAGAGGCGGAAAAGAGCACAAGCCTCATAACAAGCGGTACGATACATGCAAATAACACCACCTCGCAAGTACACAACATTTGACGGCCGGGTCGATCAACGCATAGCGTTCAACTCCCAACAACGTCGTCGTATGCCCACTAACACATGCATTTAAGCAGTAGGATACCTCTCCGTTCCGACATTCCAGCCTTACGAACGGGAAGGTAGCCAAGGGAATGAGAGGACAAAGCACAAGACAAAATAGTGCTCAAACCGTATCATTTGTAAAAACCGACTCAAAGTGGGACATATCGAAAACCGTCACGAAACATGTGATACAAGCGAATAAAATGTCATATATTCAAAACAATAATATTATAAGTCGCTACGTAAAATTATACGATAAACGAACGATTAGAATTATTATAAATGAAAACCGTAAACAAAATCACAAACAAAGTCCAGCAGGAGTCAGCCGGTCAGGCTGACCGGCTGCCGGTCCACCGGCTCAAGCCATTACCTCATACGAAAATCAACTTAAAACTTCAGTGTGTCCCAGCCGGTCAGGCTGACTGGCTGCCGGTCAACCGGCTGGGACCAAAGGGTCTTTTGAAAACAAAAGGGAAAGAATGGTGTCTCAGCCGGTGGTCTGACCGGCTGCCGGTCAACCGGCTGAGACCAAAGGCATATTTCAATATTACGTAAAACTTCAATAATATACAGCAGGTGCCCCAGCTGGTGGTCTGACCGGCTGCCGGTCGACCGGCTGCCGGTCGACCGGCTGGGGTCTCAAGTACACGAAAATCCCATTTTTCACTAAGGATCCAATTTCAATTATTATCCAATATTATCATAAATCATCAAAACTCATATGAATTCTCAACATACAACATATATCATCATCAACACACTTACCAAGCTTACTAATCATAATCTAAATACGGTTTCTAACATAGATAACATGTAAAACACGTAAATAATATCAAGTAACCCTTCACCGTTACCTTTAAGCGTCTTCACTACTCGTCAAGCTCCTCTTCAATTAGAAAGTAGACTTTAACGGGATCTTGGAGGTCACCACCTACATATAGATCATAAAAGATGAATAAAATTCATCTTGAGAAAGACGGAAAGTTTGAAAAGCGAGAAAGACGATGATTTTAATATCAAAACGGATAGAGGAAGGTAAGGGGAGAAGAATGAGACGAACTTACGTGAATTCTAGCAAGTAACGAAAGAGTTACGATGATTCAAAGATTGAAATCAGAGAGGGAGGCAAGTTTTGGTTGCTTAAGGAAGAAGAAAAGATTGTGATGGTGTTGAATGAATATTAGGTTAAGGGTGGGAGTATAAGTAAAGGGTGAGTCGGAAAAGTCAACGAAAGTCAAAGACGACTTAAAAGTCAAGAAAAGTCAAAGACGACTCAAAAGTCAGGAAAAGTCAAAGACGCCTTAAAAGTCAAGAAAAGTCAAAGACGACTCAAAAGTCAAAAAAGTCAAAGACGACTCAAAAGTCAAGAAAAGTCAAAGACGACTCAAGACGGGATTCTCATGGAATCTCGCGGAAATTCCAAATAGGAACTCGGAAATTCTAAATTCGACTCGGAATAATAAATTCTAAATTAAAACTTAAAATTACTGAAAAGTATCCGTAAAATATTTTCACTATAAAAATAGGGTACATTTCCGGGTGTTACACATCATCCATCCTCCGGCTAAACCCGCTCGGAGATGAGGTCAAGAATAAGCAAGTAAGTATGCTACATGCAATGACACCATCTCGTAAGGATACTACATTTGACGGCCGGGTCAATCAACGCATTGCGTTCGCCTCCCAACAACGTCGTCATATCCCCACTAACAAATGCACAAAAGTATCAAGGTTATACCTCCATCGCTCTGACATTCAATTCTAATGATTATAGGGGTGCAACCGGGAAATGAGAGTTCAAAACATCCAATAAGCAAGACTCGATTCATTATTTAAGTCATAAACAACACAAAAGGGGAAACATGTTAAAACCGTCACAATACATGTAAGAAAAGCATATATAAATGTAAAAATGATAAACACGAGTCAATACGTGATACATAAGCATTAGACCAAGTTTAAGAAGTATAATGAATAAGAAACATAGATCTCATCTCAAAACAACAAGTTTGGAAACAAACTAAAACAAGGGTTAACTTTAAACGATCATGAGTCTAGTTTTATACATTTAAATGAATAAATTCCGAATGGAGGTGATAGATTATCCTCTTACAATTCCAACGGTAGGTCACACGCCCAAAACAAGCAAGTATTGAAGGAGATATGATCATTTTACAAAAAAGGGCCAGTGTAGGAGAACTTCGGGTCGTCATGCCCGTGACATGCATGTCACGTCACTGACAAAGATTGGTTTTGGTTCTGCCTCTTATGTCACGCCCGTGACGAAGGTCGAGACAGCTCAAGTTTCCACGAGACCCAACCATGGCTTCCCAAATTCAATTCACACACAAGTTATGCCATATTCACATCCAAAACCCATATGTACACCATCACATTCATAAGATTCACATTAAGGACGATAATAATTCAAACCAATTTGCAATATCGACTCAAATCCGTCAATAAACATCATTGTTCACAACATATGGGTATCATACCACTCAATTTAAATCACAATAACACAATTAGTCCATCATTAATGACTTAAGCACATGTTTAAGCAACAAGATGGTAATTTATAATCAACACTACCAATTTTCATCAATTAGATACTTATAAGACAAAATTCAACAATTGAACATATTGTAGTCATAGATCTATTCTAATATCTACACAAGAACTCATTTTTAACATAAAAACTAACTTGAAACACATAGAAAAGCACATAAAATGTGATACCGAGTAACCCGTCAACATTACCTTATTTAGCGTCTTCTAAGCTTTCCGTAAATCAAGAAATAGTCTTCAACCGGGTCTTCTAAGTCTCTACCTAACATTAGAATACAAAAAGATAAAGATTTCTCATACTAGAGAAAGACGGACGATTTGAATAAGTGAGAAAGGTGGAGACTTTGATACCTTGAAAGATAGAGGAAGGTGAGAGGATTCCGAAACATTAAACGAATCTAGATTTGGTTAAGAAAGGAAGGTTTTATGAGAGTTTTAATGGAAGTGTTTAAAGTGGGTTTTAATGGTAGAAATTTCATATTTTTAGAGAGAGGAAAGAGGAGATGAAATATGAAAAATTAGATGGAAGGAAAGAAGTGAGATAGGTTTGTGAAGGTGGAATGAAGCCTAATAGAGGTCCAATAAGACCCGATTGGCCCAATAACGAATGAGTCGATCCTTACTAAAATTTCGCGTAGAATTCAAATATGAACTCAAAGCGGGGTAAAAAGACACGAATTTTACCCAACTAGCAAATTGACTAATTAAATCTAATATCAAGGCTAATTAATAATAATAATGATAATAATAAAAATATTTTAAAAAGCTAATCGCTAAATTTGCTGGTGTTACAAGGACGAAGGTCGGCTTTCAAAATCGACACGAAAAACTTTTACAAGGAAAAACATTTCGAAAACAAGGCTCTTCCCAAAAAGAGTTAAAGAAGAGTTTTCAAAAGTATGAAACTTTATTCATGGATTAAAAGAGTGCCCGTCGCGAACAAGAACTCTAATTATCCAAATTAAATCAGGTCAAAATAGTGAAACCGGAAATCAAGAAAAGCGTTAGCAAGTGCGGGACTAGTCGCCAGACGTCTCCAATAACAAGTCCACGCATTCAACCAAACACAACATCCAAAAATGAAAGCAAAAGAAATCCATTTTCACATATTGAAAGTAGAAAAAATCCATTTTTAAACTTCTTTAAAAGGATAAATTCGAAACTCAACATAAAAATTTGAAACTTTTCTCAAAGCGCAAACTCAAGACAACTAGACTTTTCACACTGCTAAAAGCAACTTGAGTATCAAACTCACAATTATGGTAATAGAATATACACACAACAAGCAAAATGAAATAAATTGGTCTCTTAGGGATAAAAAGTTCACGATATAGTCAATAAAAAGGTCAACAAGCATAAACTTTCACTGCCGACAAGATCAAATACCAACAAAATCCTATCGGAAAGATTAAGAGCGGAATCAAGGACAAAGTCCTAAGACCAGCAATTAGTTAGAGGGTCAACTGGAAAGGTACCGACAGAGGGATGATAAACAAAAATATACATTTTTTTCCCTAAAGGAAGTTTATCAAGATGGATAAGAGGAGGGAAAACTCATGCTTTAGGAAACTTGAAAACACTCTACTCCAAATACCAAAGCCATCCTGGTCGACTTCTCGGGTTAGTTTACAACCTATCTTATAGCCACATCAATACAAAGAACTCCCTCAGATTGACATCACCCATTCCACTAATAAGCTAGTCCTCGAAAGAATGTAACTCACCTCAGTTACACCTAACCCATTCCAAGCATTAGATTTCATAGACATTATCTACAATTAGAAGACCAACGCTACTAAATCAAATATCCAATATTCAACTAGTGTCAACTAACGTCTATCGACAAGGAAAAATCCATTATCAAATAATTCACATGAAAGATTCCCTTAATATATTCGAACATCCTTAATCTAATCATTATTACACTCGAAGCGACAAGCATAGATAATCATATCTAGAAAAACATAATTACCACCAATCACAAGATAAATGGGCTCACCATTCCAATTCTCCGATTCAAATCACTTCAAGGCTTAGTATCTACAACTTAAAGAAATTTCTCATTCACAAACCACAAATTTTCAAGAGAGAACAATAACTAATTTCAAATCACGTATGACCAAGCACATGGCGATGAGATAACTATTCAAATAATCTAGCTCATATATAACTCAAAATTAATCGATCTCCACTTATGAAAATATTCCTCAAAATTTGGTCACCAGTCTTAATTACCGTAAAGTAAAGTCTCTTTTAGAATCCCACATTTAATTCCCAAATGATCTCCAATGCAACTATTATGATAATAAATAAAATCAAACTATCATTCCAGAAAACTCGAACCTCGAACTAACAGCACAACATCAAGCTCGAAAATCTAAAGCCACTAAGAGAGGATACAACGCCACTATAAGGATCCATCTTAGAGCTTAAGTTCTATTTTCCATGATAAAAAACAACATGAAATTTCCTCAATCCAAAGACACATATTCTACCTCAAGAATCTCAAAATACATTACACTCATTCTCTTAGCCAAAAAAATGAGATATCCAATCCACTAGAGAAAAGATGAAGTAACAATGAGTTAGGGAACGATAAGGAATCTTAAGGAGAACACGAGAATAATCAGGCACGAGATTGAAAAAAAAGAAACGTTGAAAATAACGAGGTCATAAGCAAGAGACAAGGCTGATAATAGAGTCGTGAAGATATTCGAGTAAGAAAGAAGATACGAGAATGCAATTTCTTAAATTTCAATGCCGACAAAAACTTGCAAGAATGAAAATGGAAACAGATAATGGTACGAGTAAAGGTATAAGGTTTAAGCCACAAAATTCTCCATTCAAACTTAGGGCGATAGGAAAACAACTCATCCCGATAACAAAGGTCTCTCACAAGGGACCATTGTACCACAAATCATCAAAATAAGGTACACCTAAATTCGACAAATCGTCTACAACCCAATTCATCCATCCTTTCATATAACACGGATTCCCAAACGCAAAATTGCAACTCAAGCATAGTAACATTCTCTTAACTCCAAAACTCGACACAAACTCAAAGGTTCCTAAATTCGAAGGACTAACAAAGACTTATCTACACTAGTCCTCTTTCAACTCCTATACTCCACAACGTAGCTGTAGACACGTAAAATTTGTCTAAGTGCCACGTCGGAAGTCAAAAGTCAAAATGTTGACCCGTCAAAGGAAAAAAAACTAATATAACTGATTTGGACGAAATTAAATTAAATTAGTCCATTTTAGTTATTTTAATCCGGCCCGCTTCTTAAAGTGACAAAACCTGTCACATGGGTCGAATTCACTAAGACGGGTCAACCTCACTTAGATGGGTCAAACATACTCACATGGGCCGAAAAGACTACCAAGTCCATTGAGCGAAAAAGTCAAGCCTCTCATTTCTTATAAATACCCCACTTAGTACTCATTTTAAGGGGAATAAAAAAAGAATCACCACAAAACTACACTAGAGAAACAAAACCTCTCTAAAACAAAAACGTCTCTACAAAAACCTCTTCCAAGAGAAATCTCTCTACAAAAACTCTTCCAAGAGAAATATATACGAAAAGACTATTCTTCGATCCGACATCAAGCATCCATTGCAAGTCATTTGAAGAGGAGAAATCAAATCAAGTGAAGGAGAAAGAAGTCTTCAAATCAAGACCCTCATTTAATCCGTCTATTCGTCCAAATCGCGGAAACCGAATCAGTTGAATAACTAGTAGATTGTACCCGAAACTATTCAAATTAATAAAAAAATGTTTTGTTGCATTATTTTGTGTTTTCTCTACTTGTTTGCAGATCTACACGAATTTATTGTTACAGTAGCACACTGAACAAAATGTCATCATCATCTTAAAGCATCTCCATCATAGCTCACCTAATCGGTCATCACTCGTATTGCTAATCCTCAAGTAACATGGTTTAATCTATCATGATGACTTACTACTTCAAACAAGTCTATAATACCATAATATAAGATCACGTCTTCAAATTCAATAATTATAGCTCTATAGTTTTCCACGAAGCCTATACCTCAAACACACACACTGAAATCCACAAGAAGTCACTTAGACTCAAAGGCATTTTACAATTCAAGGTATCATCCAAATATTCTAAAGCATAACAACTAGCCCAACATAGGTATGATCCTCAAGACACTCTAATATATCCAAACTCCTAAGTACAAAAGTTAAGGTCACCAACAAGCTCAAAGGTATTAGTCAATCCACTCAATCAACCTCGCATCATGAATTCCCATAAACCATTCACACATACACCATGACAAGCATCTATGGATTAACATCTCCATAACATAACACACTAAACTCTCCCATGACACCATCACTCACCACTATAGGGTGAAGCTCAAATCTACACATCATTCCTTAAAGGCTCCAAATTCACTCACCCAAAGCTAGTAGAACACAAATAAAGGGGAAGGTATCCACAAATGGTCACTAGGGAAAGTTAAGGATACAAAAGGTAAGATTAAGGAAAGTAACAAGAGAAATTATCAAGGAGAGATGTAATTGAAAGAGATGAAGAAGCATCTAGATATAAATTATCAAGTCTACCCCATGCTACACCAACCTAACCTGCAACCTGTTCATTCATGAAACATGAATGCCACAGTCAGTGGGGAGTAACTCGTGGTTCTCCCAGCCATATCACATCAAAACGCACATAAGCAAGCATAAAATAATATTTCATTATGCATACATACATATCATGCCGGATATATGGATAGCATTACATAATAACAATATATGAGCATATGAATCATCAATCGTATCAGCATCATGTAATAATGACTCGGGAAAACTCCACTTGGCAACCATATAGATCACTAAGGGCTTGCATCTCACCATTAGTGACCATATGGTTGAGAGGGTTACGAACTCAACAAGCAAACCAATCATATGTATATTCAAGTACCACCCAACATATGATCAGTAACACTCTCACGGTAAATAACACGCACTAGCATCTCTACTTTGCAAGAAAAGACGAACTAGTGCACGGGATCAACGTTTCCCTGAACCATATACGATAAACATGTCTTATACTCAAGACTCTAATCCTTCTGGTAGGACGACAGCAATAGGGAAGTCCTAGTCTAAACCTGGCCCGACTCTCGGGATAAACCCTCCCGATTCGACTTGCGATAAACCCTCGCATCCAAGACTCGATTCTTCTGGCTAAACCCACACGGAAGCGAGTACCCGATATTCGGCTAAACCCGCTCGAAAGAGGCGGAAAGAGTACAAGCACCATCCTCCGGCTAAACCCGCTCGAAGATGAGGTCAAGAATAAACAAGCAATTACGCTACATGCAATGATACCACCTCGCAAGAACACAACATTTGACGGCCATGTCGATCAACGCATTGCGTTCGCTTCCTAACCGGTAAAGGGACCGGCGGCCGGTGGGCCGGCTGGGACTCATTTTGTCTGAAAATCAACACAAACTCGATCAAACTCAAATCCAATTTTACCCAATCATTTTTACCAACATTAATCATCATCAAACCATATTAAATGCAACATATGAGTATCAAATCATTACATTCCATCATTAAAACATTACGAGACCAACAATTAAGGTAACAAGCATAAGTTTAACCAATAATAAGATGAATTCAACAACATTAACATGAATTTCCACAAATATAGCATAAGAGATAAATTCCAACATATAATTGAGTAGTAATCACATGTTCATGCTAGTATAACATAATTAACTCATATCTCATTTGAAAATCTATCCTAAACAAATAAACACTTAAGATGTGACGCCGAGTAACCCGTGTACGTTACCTTGAGTGCTCTTCAATACTCTAGCTCTTCTTCAATGAGAAAATATTCTCTATCTAGGGTTTCTAGATCTTCTCTTACAAAGAAAATCCAAACTTGAGTTGAATTCAAGGTTTTAAGAAAAAGATGGGATTTCCAAGTTATACAAACATGGAAATTTCTTACCTTAAAAGAAAGAGGAAGAGATGGAAGAGTGGAAGAATGAAGTAAAAATCAAAGAAAAATACTAAGGAATGAAGAATTTATGTGAGGTTTACTGTTTTAAGCTTTCTGGAGAGGAAAAATGGAGGTTTAGGGTTTAGTTGGAGAAGATGAAGCAGATAGTTGCGAAAAAATGAATGTGAATAAGAGGAAATGGGTTCAATTTTGGTGGGTGAAGGATTACAAAGGCCCAAAACTAGATGTAAGACTCAACCCACTTAATTTTCCGAGTAGAACATGAATATGGGCTCAGAATTGATAGATTAGACACAGATTTAACCCAACTATAAAACTTCTAATCTAAGACTAACTAATAATAATTAAATATTATTAAATTGTAATTACTAAAATGGCGGGTGTTACATTATGAACCTAACTCATGGTCATGGGTTCAGGTTTAGGGTCACAACTAGGATGAGTGTAAGAGTTCAAACCCACCTCTTGAATCAAACGACTATAGACTTTATTTTAATTAGGAGAGATTGTGTACTTTAGACGTGCAAAAAGGTTTTATCTTAAAAACAATTGGGAAGGGGTGAAGTATTCCTTGATCTATAAAGTAAATCACTCTCTTCTATTTCTCTACTGTGGGATAACCTTAAATGTGACATTCACACGCCCTCTCACATGTCAGGTATCATTTTAGATCGACCGATAGAAACGACATTCTTTTCGAACCTGTTTCGGCGATCGGGAACGTCCTAGTGGCCCCATTTTGCCTTCTATTGGACGGGAGCATCATCGTTTTTTCGGACCCATTTTTGTGTCGGAACCCAGGACTAAACCTTGGGCTTTGATACCATGTTATAACTTGGAAAATACTCAGAGACGAAGAAATAGAGAAAGAATTAGGAATATTTTGTTCTCCTATTTTGATTATAGTAAAAGATATTACATATTACACTATGTAACATAATGACGGAAATAAATAACCTATGACAGCTATTTAATTACGCTATCCCTAAATCCTGCACACCCTTTTACTCAATCCTACACATTTTCCCTCTAATATTACAAACGTACCCTCCATCATCAAAAAACCTAAAAACACTTATCTCTCTTCCCTCTCCCACAAACCTAACAAATTCATCAATAACTTGACAATTATGAATCGAAATTCGCACATACTACACGGCATACACCCTATTTCTCAATTTTATCAACAATTTTATTAACAATCTTCTTTTAATTGATTTAATTAGTGTTTTTTTTTTTTTCAGAAAAGAGTTTTTTTATTTTTTTTTGTAGGTGGGACAAGGTGTCCAGTGTCCGGCGTTCGGCGGTGGAAGGGGGCTGGGATTGCTGGTCGGCGATAAGAGAGGGTTGGGGGAGGGGTTGTCCGACGGTGGTTGTAGGTGGTTAGGGGTGGGTATTGATATTCTTCCCCATTTTTCTTCCTGTTTTTTTTTTTTTTTTTAATTTGGTAGACTATATTGTAGAGTGGTGGTGGTTTCCGGTGATTGGGAGAAGAAGACGGCGAGGGGTTGCCGGTGGTGGAGGGTGGTCGGGTAATTGTGAAGGGAAGATGAATTTTGGGATTTTTTTATTGATATTTTTAGAGTGAGAAATGAGATGAGAGGGTGAGAAGTGGGAGGGTTACAATTGGAATAAGGGGTTAAATTGTGCGGGATTGAGTAAAATATTGTGCGGGATTTAACAAATCCCTATAATTATTGCTATATACAAAAGCTCGATAATATATTGTACATGTAACTTGCCAAATTTGATATCGAGTGTGAACACGAGAATTTCGTAATAAAATGGAAATAATTTAATGAGATGATGATAATGTTGGGGTTGAGGTTGGGGTTATCCATGCAACATATATCAAGTCTTCTTATGCTTTAATATATTTCACTCGTGACTATTTTTTGTTTGTGCAGAAGGAACTCAAAACTTTGATATGGTAAATTTGCATAAAGTTTAGATGTAGAGCTGCGATGATCTTCGCTTGCTATGATAGAGTTGATAAATTTTATCATCCATGAAGTTCTCATACTGCGCCCTTTCCGAACTCATCCATCCAGAAGGATATGGTTGGCGCAGGTAAAACAAAACCAAAAAACACATTTCTATTTTCTCCTTTATTTCTGCAGTGAAATCCTCCTTGACCGTTGTAAAAGGTAAATAATTGAAACATTTTTATGAACAAACAGGCTATAATTAATAGGACTAACTGTTTGGTAAGTTGACTAAGTTGCAAGACTGACATTTGTGTAGCTTTAAACTAATCACGTAGTGCTTTTTACTTGATCGAAAGAAGTGGATTACACATCCAAGTGAACTGTCCTAATGTAATGCCTAACCATTTGTTTTTTACATGTCTGAATATGTGTATCAATTATTACTATATGGTCCATGTTACTAAATATTCGCTTATATGTAACTATTCCTAGTTATTTACTTACACATGAAATTTGAAATATGAATTTTCGTTTTGTAAACGTGTTTGATTGTAAAAATGGAGATATTTAAGTTCTTACAAATTGTTACATAATGTAAGAAACAATTCACTTCCCTCCCCATCTTAGTTAATCCACCTTCCCACATTCTTTGATAAGTAGTAGTTGCCATAGGAGAATTCTCACGATTCCCCAGTTACCATGAGTTGTTTCTAGTTAATTTGTTGAAAGATTATATTGTATTCCTTATAATGAACATATATTCTTGTAATCCAACAATGGGTTAACTTTTTTAATTGCATTAATTGAACTAAAGCTGAGTAGATGAGCTTCAAGGCACCCATATTAAAGATAATCACATTGATATTTAACAAGATGGATTTTCCAAAGTATAAGCCATCTATAGAAATGATTGGTCTAACTTTGACTCCATTTGCTTTTGGATTGTTTTGTTTAAGACTTGAGCTTGATTGATTTTTCTGAACTCCGGTATGGCCTTGTAGCCGTTTAATGTCTTAAAAAACGAGTACAAATATGCATCACCCATACCTTACATATTGCAATGAATAATTACTAAATTAGAAATTACCCCCAAAACACATATCTACAATTACATAAAGACTCATATATGCAACTAAACGATTGTACCTATACATTAAAACATATAGTGGTTTTGAAGAATCAAAAATTGAGTTAACACAACGCCTTAATCCGCGCATTATAAGAAAATATACAGACATGTGAAGCTAGAGTTAAAGTAAGAAAAATTGATGACAAGAGGTGAGCTAGTTCCCGACCAAATTGAGTAATCACTGCCTCCTAGAGTCTGCGTCGACCATCCCCGCCCTCCGACTTCTCCAATGCATTCTTTAGAACCCCTCTGCATCGATGTTCCTGCCCATCCACAAAAAAAAATACCCTTTTCATACCGTTCCACAAAACCCACCGCCTCTATTCACTAACATTCCAACCAGCTCATCGTTTTCCGTTTCATATCACTCCGCCCTCACGTCATCAATTCTTGAATCCTCGATTGAAAAATCAATCCAACCCATAGACCCATCCTCTTCGCCCACTCTCTCGGAAACCCCAATTCGATTGAGTCGATCGTACGTGTCGCTACCTGAGGCGCTAATCGATTCCATTTATCGATCGTGGAAAAACACTCTAATTATCAAATTATCATGAAATAAAGTGTAACACCCCGTAAATTTGGACCGTTATTATATTTTAAAAATAATATTTTAAATCAACTTTAATTTAATATTAATTTAATTGAAATAATAATAATTCGACAAAATATAATTTTATTTTATTTTGAAGTAATATAATTATTTTTGATAGTTTGGAAATGTTTAAAAGTAATTTAAACTATATTAAAACCTTTTTCTTTAATAAAAGAGTATTTCAAAGAAAAGTCGTAAAAATGGGATTTTCCATTTCTTACGGTCGTTGGGTAAATGAGTTAGGATATTAGGCATAGGAGTACTTAATTTTCTAGTAAACTCGTGTTTAAAAACTTTAGCGTTGTCGAAAATCGCGTTTGACGAATAATTCGAATTTCCGTCAAAACGAATCAAAACCGAGTAAAAAAAAAATAGACCAAAACTCCCCTTGACTCTTGACAGCCCCCTTACCCTTTCATTTGTGTTCTAAAACATTCATCATCAACATCAACCAAACCCTAACTTTTTTCTTCCTTTCAATCACTAATTTCATCATAATTTCTTCGTTTCTAGTCCGATTTTCACAAAATTTATATTTTCGGAATCCTCTCTTCAAGATCTACAACCTAGTATGTTTTAATTTCAGTTTTCATTATGTCGATTTAAGATGATTTTGAGCATAATTTCGGTTTTAGTAATTATCATTGTGTTTTTGTTGTTTTTAATAGGTGAAGATTATGAGGATGATATAGGGGACTCCTATATAGTAGAGGATGATGGGTAGCTACTGTTTTTAAGGTTTTCTCAAGGGTTACTTTCGTTTTTCTAGCTTAAGGTAACTATTCCGAGTTACTCGACGATATAATGTCACAGTTGTTATGTGTTGGATGTTATTTGAGTAGTAATATGTTAAGTTTTATATCACATGAATTATCATTGTTAAAGTTTATTAATTTTGTAGTTTATCTCATATGTTTGATTGTGAAATGAATTGGTAATGGTTGTATGTTGCTTGTGACGATATTGGGATGATATTGGAACGATTTTGGATGAAAGAAAAGAGGGAGTAAAGGGGACTGACCTGGCAGGCCGTGAGTGCTGCCAGGCAGGCCGTGTATGTGGTGTGTGTGTGCCTTGTGTGTGGCGTGTGTGTGGCCGGGTTTGGCCGTTGTTCGGGTTGTGTGTTTGAGTCTTTGTTTGATGCTTTGTGTTTGTCATTTGTACAATTGAACATGTTGATATTTTGGTGTATTAGTAATTTTTATTATTATGAGAAATTGTTGGAAATGGGTTAGCTTATAAGTTGGAATAATTTTTCCTTATGTTGATAATTTTCACATGAATTGTATTATGTTGAATTGTGTGATTTGAGTCAAAATGAGTCAGCCCTGATTTGACCAATGACCCGTCGCGGGACTTGGGTCGAGGACTTGTCTTTGGGGTAAGTTTGGATGACTTTGGTTGATAATGAATATTATAAAATGATGCTTAAATATTTATAATTTATATATTGAAAATTAGATGCCTTGGCCATGTTGTTTTGTAATGTTGTATTATCATTTGATTATACTCGTGTGTAGCCTTCCATAAGCGAGGTTGTGATCATTTGTGTGTACAAGTTTGGACTTTTTGCCCTTCTTATTGTTAAGTTGGCTAAAGTATTCACTTGGGACGAGGTCCTAAGTAAATATCTTCGGTCATTGTCATAGATAGGTCATTATAGTCTTTGACGAGTGTATGTTCACGGCTTAATAGCCTTTGTGTTCCCGGCTTGGTGGGTTTATATCCAAGCTGGGCATGACTTTTCTGCCTATTTTGTGAGTGGATGGTCAGCTTAAGTACTAGCCAACCCTTTGGTGGACTCCTTAGGGTACTCATGTGGTTTTATCATGAGTCTTGGGTGCGGTGGTTTTATCCGCATTTCTCTAGGTCTGCGCAGTCTAGGATTAGGGTTGAGTTGTATCTTGGCCATGTTTTAAATGTAACCTCTGAGCTAAAATACTAGCTTCCCTACCTCGTGGTATAGACTCGAGTTACAAAGTGACTATTGACTGTACTAGGAACTTATGCCTGTCTCTAGATATATTGCCCTTTCTTGTTTGATGATTCTATGAAACATAGAAGGTGAGATGCAAGCCGGCTATGGTTGATAGAGTTTGGATTCCCGTATGATATGTGACTCACATGATAGGGTAGCTTGAGTTGGTCTAGTATTCACATACTAGGACTATATGTTATTTATATTGAATTTCACATGAAAAGCTTGATGGTTTAGCCTTTAAATGGGCTATGTATTATATTTGCTCATATTTATATGCTTTCATGTTATATTAACATGACATTTCGTGGCTGGGAGAACTCGGAGTTACTCCCCACTGACTGTGGCTTTCGTGTTTGTATAAAATGCGATTGACAGGTAGGTGATGCTTATATGGGGTACACGGACGAGCTAGCGAGCAAAGTAACCTTGGAACTTAGATTGGTTCCCATTTTGTAGTGACATGTATGTCACAATTTTAGAGACATATGTCTCCCTCTGTACATTTGTTTTGTATCATTTTGTTCTCCGCTATTTATAGCGATGGTTATGTAAATAAGTTTGTTTAGACCTTGCATGTTTTGACACCTTCTATTAGGATATCTTTATAACAGGGTCAGGTTTTAAAAATTACAGGTTTTTACTCAAATGAACCTATTACAAACATATCCATGCAGTTTTTATTTAGAAATTACGTGTTTAATTTTTCCGCGATTTTTGAGGGTGTCACAGTTGGTATCAGAGCTTATTTGCTCCCAACGCACGTTTGTGCACCCTACTATAAATAACTTGACCTTGAAATAATAAACTTGAGAGATGGGTAGGATGGGTAGATTTAGGACTTTATGTTGTAGTCTCTTTGTGATTGCTATTTGTTAAGTAAGTCTTTGTTAAGTAAGCCAATGTCTTCTTTTGTAAGATGGCTCCTCCAAGAAAAGCTGTAGATAATGCAATCCTACAAGCTCTTACTCAGATTCTTCAGAATCAACAAAACCAACCTGTTTCTGCTCCTCTTCCTACTCCGCCTCCAGAAGGTGCCCCTGGCACTTATACTTGGGTGGCAAATCAATTAACTCGAAACAACACCAAGACGTATGGTGGTGAAGTAGATCCAGTGGCACTCACTGAATGGTTCCGTGAATTGGAGAAGAGTTTTGCCTTGTATGAAGTTCGTGAAGGTGACAAGGTGAAATTGGCTTCTCATTTCCTTGTGAAAGAAGCGGATAGATGGTGGTCTATGACTGGTCCTACTTCTATTCTTGAACCTGGCTTTGGTTGGGATCGCTTTAAGGATCTAGTTGAAACTAGATTCTATCCAAAAGAGCTGAAACAACAAAGACTTAAAGAGTTCATGGAATTGAAGCAAGGAAATCTTTCTGTTCAAGCCTTTACCGATAAATTCAATGAACTTTCTCACTATGCCACTAGACTTGTCAAAAATGAAGATGAAAAAGTTTTCTTTTATCTTGAAAAGCTTACT
Organism: Heliosperma pusillum; assembly: GCA_022085475.1. Taxonomy (NCBI): domain Eukaryota; kingdom Viridiplantae; phylum Streptophyta; class Magnoliopsida; order Caryophyllales; family Caryophyllaceae; genus Heliosperma; species Heliosperma pusillum. The sequence continues at coordinate 15,952 of JAIUZE010066799.1, forward strand.
CCAAAGCTTAAGAGTATGATTCGTAGAGATTCTACATCCTTTGTCTCGATCTACGATGATGCCTTATGGGCCGAGAGCTCTCTTAAAGCTATTGATGAAGAGGCTCGTGCTTCTAGTACATCTCTTGGCAAGAGGCCATTCTATCCTACTCCTAGGCCTTATGTTGTTCCTTCTAGGCCTTATGTTGCTTCTTCCATTCCCTCTTATCCTAATAAGAGAAGGTTTATTCCGAGTGGTCAAGCAAATCAAGGTGCTCGTAATCTATCTCCTAGCAACAACAAAGGACTGAAGGATCGTGTGTGCTACCAGTGTAAGAAGCCAGCACATCCCGGAGTTGGTTGTTTTGATAGGGATAGGCCTATTATATGTTTCTTCTGCAACAAGCCTGGACACAAGGCTAATGTATGTCCTGCGAAGAAGACTGCTGTTGCTACTACACCTGCTACTTCTGAGAGACCGAGAGGTCGTATTTTCTTGATGAGCCGTGCTGAGGCTGAGGCACACCCAGATATAGTCACTGGTACGTTCTTAATATTTAAAGTTCCTTGTTTAGTTTTATTCGATACAGGTGCTTCTTTGTCATTCATATCGATGAAACTCTCCGACAAATTACCTCTTGAATCTTCGCTTGGTGAAAGCACGGATATGGACATTTCGAATTTAAAGTGATGCCTTTCGGATTGACTAATGCTCCTGCTATCTTCATGGATCAAATGAATCGTACCTTTAGTGAGTACCTCGATAAATGTGTTGTGGTATTCATTGATGATATCTTAATTTTCTCAAAGAATGATGAAGATCATGTCAAAGATCTCCATATCATTTTAGACATTCTTCGTCGTCAAAAGTGGTTTGCTAAGTTCTCTAAATGTGAATTTTGGTTGCATCAAGTAGCTTTTCTTGGACATGTCATATCCAAAGATGGTATTATGGTAGAAACTGCCAAAATTGAAGCCGTTGTTGATTGGAAGAGTCCGAAAAATGTGAAAGAGATAGTACGCTACCATGGAGTTCCTAAAGATATAGTTTCAGATCGAGACCCTAGATTCTGTTCTCGTTTCTGGACTGCTTTACAAGAAGCCATGGGTAGTAAGCTACTAATGAGTACAGCTTTTCATGCCGCTACAGACGGACAGACTGAGAGGACTATCCATACATTAGAGGATCTTCTCCGAGCTTGTGCCTTAGATTTTCATACTTCTTGGGAGAAATGTTTACCTCTTGTTGAATTCTCCTACAACAATAGCTATCAAGCCTCTATTAAATGTCACCTTATGAAGCTTTGTATGGTAGGAAGTGTCGTACTCCTGTCTGTTGGGATCAAGTCCAAAATGCTCATGTGTTAGGACCCGATTTGGTGACTGAGACCGTCAATCACGTTCAGATCATTAGAGAGCGCATGAAATCCGCTCAAGACCGACAGAAATCTTATGCCGATATCCGTCGTCGACCACTTGCCTTTGAAGTTGATGATCGAGTATTCCTCAAGGTATCACCTATGAAAGGGGTGAAACGGTTTGGTGTAAAAGGGAAGCTATGTCCCAAATATATTGGTCCATTCCGTGTGCTTGAAAAGATTGGTTCCGTTGCTTACCGTTTGGAGTTGCCTCCGAATTTGCGCAAGGTTCATAATGTCTTCCATGTATCTCAGTTAAGGAAG